>JAPYZM010003302.1:0-18581 GCA_030522845.1 Psyttalia concolor
TTTCTTTATAGAATCGATCGAATGTTTTGTTCAGTCCACTAAATCTGTGAAAATTTGAAAAATTCGAGTGATTATATGCTTGAGAACTAAATCAAGTCCAAATTATGCGAGAAACTACCGAACTGACAATTAAATTCATTCTTTACTACATTTTTTTTAATAAAAAATGCAACAATTCTCTTAATCCTAAAAACTTTCGAAAATTCTCAAGCTTAAATGTTATAAAGTTTTAATTCAGTATTGGAATTAAATATCACATAATTTTCTTCATTTCAACCAAAAAAATTGCTTCCCTTAATTTGTACAATTTTTCAATAAACAAATGCACTATTCAAAATTACACATTTATATTCCTCCCTACCCATAAATTTTACACGAACAAATCATGAAAAAATCGAAAGTTTTTCACGGGTGACTGAAAATTTCGAAATAACTTTTAAAAATAGTCATTCACATTTTTCCCCGTCTCTGGATTTTCCTTAATTGTTTCCACCTCACGTGCCACCGAAATCCCCCTACGAAAAAGCCAAATCCCAAAGAAAATAACCAGAACATTCCTCACGGTCACTGCCTATCGAGGAAATGGTAGACTATGCGATAAGCATCGCCACGAGTGAAATATCGAGATATTAAATTTGGGAGGAGGCGATCTAGCGATTAGAATGCGAGCATATCTGTAACGAGTCAGTCTGAAAGAGCTCAACGGTCTCATTGGAGGAGTTCAACAGAGGGTGTATTCTCCACATAATCCATTTTAAATACATACACTTGAGGAGAGTTGGCGAATGTGTGTGCCACCGAGGCGCGTCGACGGAGCCAATTAGCGATGGCCGATAATGAATAGGCCACTGAGAGATGCACGCGCTGAGTCTTTCTCGCTCTCTCTCTCCCTCTCGTTCCCTCGAGGGACGACAAAACGTGAAAAAAACGTTGAAAATGATAGGTCTAGCGGGGGGAAAAAAGCCTTCCGACATGGATATTCTGTTTCCATGTGACAATACAAATAGTTTAAGCGCATGAGTCCTTCTGACATTGAACCGAAACCGATCATTATCCGGTATGAAAAACTTTGAGGGAATATCCCGAGGTACAATATATCCATATCCAGTAGGTCGAGTGGTCGATAAATGTTCGGTAACGTAATACATCGTGTTTGCCATTGTGTATCGTCAGCATTGTCGTACAAATGCTGATGGGAAACCTAATTCTTGCCTTTGGACTGCAGACGATCCTTTAATGACGCCGGGATACAGAAATGTTTCATTTAAAAGGAAATCGAAGACACGGCTCGCCGTTAGGGAGTGAGGAGGCGGGGAGGTGAAGGGGGGTTGCGTTGGCTGTTACAATGGACGGAGAGAGACCGATGGAGGAGGAAAAAATCACAGTATGTGTCTTTGGGATCCTCTCGACGAGGTTGCGAACCTCACTTCCGGCGCTTCCTGTGTCACACGCCGTTGAACACGCTCCACCCTCCAACGATTAATACTTTGTCAGCGGATTCCTCTTATGTGTACAGCACGTCCGGGTATTAGACGCCTTAATTGTTTATACAACAGGGAAGGTGCTTCAGGGGGACATCTCGAGGGGATGTGTCATGGGGAAATAAGAGGTTTTCGCTGGACACTTGAGAGGAAGAATTGTTGATTTGAGATTTTCCCGAGATTTTTAATTGAGACACTCGGAGGAGCAAGTTGAGATTTGCAAAGTTTAATTTGAGATTTAGTGATTTTTTTTTTCTTGGGGTTTTGAAGGTCTTAGAGTGGAACTTTCAGAAGATTTAACTTGAGACTTTTTCGAAAGTCTCAACTTGAAATGGGCCGAAGGATTAAGTGAAGATTTTCAAATGGAAAATTGAGGCTGGGTGGTAATGGGAATTTTTTTAAAATCCCCAGTTGAGCTCTAAAAAATGCGCAGTTAGTGTCATTCATTGGAATATCCGGAGAAATGTCAAGAGAAATAGTTTTTAGCGGGGTGAGGTGAGAAAGAAACGAATTGAGGTTTCCACGGATTGGAGAATGATTCATTTTCCATTTTATTGAATTCTAGAAGACAAATGTGTGCCATTTGTCGCAAGTCACGTAAAATCATGGGCTATTCTTTGTGTGTACAAATAAAATAAAATAATTATGATTGTTTATTTATTCAGATGCCTCAATTCTTTTTTTCAAATTACCCTAAGTCATAATATTATCAAATGTTAAAGTAACTCACGTTGTGAAGTTTATAATACAGTCCACAAGCGTTGCAAACCGGCTCCCCAGCCTGATTCCTCCGCCAAAGTGTTGTCGTCGCTGTTTTACAGTTTGCGCAACTCGTGCCTGCCCTCCGTGCTGCGCTCTGCAGCGACTGAAACCACAAGAGCAAAAATCAAAAAAAAATTACAATCACCGTCAATTAATCATCCCCTCAGCCCACAGGACAGAATCAATATTCCTCAAGAACAAGAGAAGCTCAAAATGATTGACAGAAAAATGAAAATCCCAGGGTAAACGATCAGTCAAATTTGGACAGAGAAAGATTGACGGACACCTCGCACTCTCCTCTTAATCCATGTCTCACGTCTGAGGTGGGAAGAAGGACTGGAGATTCTCCTCAAAAAATAAAGTCAAACCCGTAATACTCCGATTTTAATTAAAAAAATTTGTTTTCACATGAAATAATTATTTTATGAATTTTTATCAATTTTATCAGTTTAATCATTTATCAATTTCAAATAAATGAGATCTGTCATCAAAATATCAATTATTTCTCTCTGAAATGCATCAAATCATTTGAAGAATCTCAATTCATTGGATCAAATGAGTTCTTGGAATCCAGTCAAAATCGCAAGTATTAAAAATAGTATATTTCGTAACAAGTGAAAAAAAATCGTTTTTGGCGAGTGGGAGGTTTATATCACGAGCCGCGAGTGATATAATCCCACGAGTCAAAAACCACTTTTTTCACGTGTCACGAACAATATTTTTCATCTCCGCTTCGCGTCCAGTGACTAAAAAGTGTTTTTTCGACACATTGAGATGAAATAGTATATTTCGTATCAAGTGAAAAAAAATTGTTTTTGGCGAGTCGGAGGTTTATATCACGAGCCGAAGGCGAGTGCTATAATCCCACAAATCAAAAAGCACTCCGCTTCGCGTCGAGTGACTAAAAAGTTACTTTTCCGACACAGCGTGATGAAAAATACTATTTTTTAAACTCAATATAATTTTCAGTCACGAAATGTTTGCAGTTCCATGATTTAATAAAAAAGTACTATCTGGAAAATGATTACATGAACGAGATAATGGAATATTATTTCAAAAATGAATGGTCCACCAAAATCTCTGGGCAAAACAAATTTTCTTGCATTAAGGTACGAACGCGGTTTGAACTGAAGCCGTACAAAAAAAAAGGATTCTCTTGCCACCTGTATCTCCGATCCCTCGAGTGGCAAACACTTAACTAAAAAGGTCTATTATACCCCACCCCAAGGGCCAAGTATATAGCTTATTTACCGTTTCCCATACGCATACTTGGGTGCCCTATTGAAAGGAGAGGAGGGAGGCCCCTAACAGAGGAGAGCCGAGCGCGAGGGCAATATACCTGAACACTTTTCCCTGGGAGTCCTGACAGAGACCATCAGGAACGCAAATCCCCGAAGAAACTCCTATACTTGTGACTGGAGCACTTAACCCCCAAGATGACATGCTACATTGGAGGCGACCCGAAGCATTCCGATCGAAGACGATGGAGTAAAAAAAATGTTTTTTTTTTTCAGAGAAGAGACGGAGGAAGAATGAGAACAAGAATATAAGCGGGAGAGAAACGGGAGAAGACAGCGGCGAGAGGCTCGCTTGTATAACGTTTCTTATATGTCACTGTATATATTTTCTATAAAACGTTTCTCTCTGTCTACCTGCCATTGTAGACGTCCTTCGAAACGATCTGTTGAACGCTCACGCGCGGGAGTTATTGGTATTTTATTGAGTAGCTCTTTCACTCTTTGAACAGTGCATCAAAATGTAATCGTTTATGTATGGGCTTTTATGCATTCTGTATGATGTCGTTGAATGGAGTTATGGGTGATGTTAAAGGGTAGAACACTTAATGATACAGCTGGTGTCGATGAATTATTGGGATTTCACAAGTTTGGGAAATCTTAATTAATGTTTTGAAGACGGATTCCAGGGGGGGAATTGAGAGGTACGAATTTTTATTATATTGTAAATCCTGATCTTTCGAAATATTTGGGTTCTGTGGATTTTTTAATGCCGTGGTCCTCTGGAAATTTTTGCTACTTTTTTTTTAATTCAAAAGTTAATAGGAACTAGTTACATTGATTTTTCACTACTCGATTTTTTTATTCTGGATTTTTGGAGTGTTCGTTTGTTAAGAGTGAGAATTTTGGGGATTTCTTTATCTCTTGCTCAAATTCAAAGTTAAACTTTTGAAAATTGTAAGCATGAACTACCCGTGAAGTGAAATTTCATAGTTAAAAATGGAATAATTATCCCGAAACGGATTTAGCGTCAGTGGAATTGCCATTTCATTCATGAATGTCCGTTTTCTACACAGATTTTGGTTTTCCATCTGCAATCTCCTGTCCAGCATTCACTGCATTTACTCTCACATTTTCATGAAGCGGTAACTACTGGTTGTTCGAGATTTTGTGATTCCATTAATTTTTAAATGTTATTTCCTGTTGAAATCGTCGCAAAATTTTTTGAGTAAAAAATTGATAGACCCTTTATTTGTATTGATTTTTCACTGCTCGATTATGTAATTAGAAACTACTTGCAGTTCCATTGTACAATAATGAGAATTTTTTAGATTTCTTCATCCCTAACTTAAACTTGGAAAGGTTATAACCATGAACTACCCCTCAAATGAAATTTCATAATGAGGAATTGAATAATTATTCCCAAAAGGATTCAGCTTCAATAGAATTGCCATTTCATTCATCAATGTTCGTTTTGTCCACAAGATTTTTTTTTCTATCCACAGTTTCTTGTGCAGTATTCAGTGGATTTACTCTCGGAGATTAAAGGGAGGTGGGTAAAAGGGGTAGGCACTCTAGGAAAGGAAAAAAATAGAAGAACGATTGCATCAAGGGTTGGTGGAGGCCTCCGTGTGTAATCATGGTTTATCGCTGGGATCTTATCGGCGCTGAACCGCGTTTGCCTGTGGGCAAAAGGGATCTAGTGTGAAGGACGTTATATAGAGTGTGCATAGCATGTCCGTACGTTGAGGTGGGCGCGAGTGGAAAGGGTCAAGAAAGCCCCCAAATCAATACCCAACGCGGCACGCGGCATACAGAGGCTTTTTATCTGCTCTAGATCTTTGACACCCTGAAAATCATCGAATGGCCCCAATGCGGTCAATTCTTTTGCCTCACCACTCCATCATAGTGATGCCAGTGGACTAATGGTTATTAAATCCGGCACTGGGGGTAATCTGGAACTATGGACGCGGTGGGGTTAATTCGGACTGGATGTGGAGATGATGAATGAGTATTTCGAGGATTCAGGGGCAGTTCGTGAGGTAAAAAATTACGGAATAAATTGTCGATGTACTTGTCGTTCAAATATGGACTCTAATTGGAGACTTATAAAAGTCTCAAGTTCAAAATTAAAAATCCTCAAGTTGAAACTTTTAAAAATCTCGACTTGAAAATTTCTAGTTCACAATTAAGACTTTAAAAATTCTTCAGGTTCTCCAAGATCAATAAAACGAATCAATCTCCGATTAGAAGTGATTTCATAATTTATTTTCAAATTTAATTTCTCATTAATTTTCGGTATAAAAAAATTTCGTAATTGATTCTAAATTTACAGAATGTTCCACTGAAAATTGCATTGTAATAAAAAATTTTTAAAATGATTTGTCAGAATTTTAGAACTTTCACTGTCTACTCATCGATGCCTCAAATTTTTGACAATTTATAAATAATAAAAAATAAATCCTCAAGAATTGAGCATAATCGATCGCCCAATAAAATCCCATACAAATACGTAAAATAATCATTATAATAAATCCAGAGCGATTTATTATGCAGATCGTTGGCCATTTACAGGGTACGATCCGGGTGCAATCAGGAGACTGGCGGTAATTGCTTCTGGTTACACACCCGTCGCTGATATACTTGGGCCGAACGTGCTGCACCGAGTTATAACCGGTTGGCTGAGACTTCCCAGGTAGATTCTACATCGAATATGACAGTTGTGACGTCTAGATATTTTTTTTTCGCCTTGAAAATCCGGTGGATATTTTTAGATATTTCATTCGATCTTCTATTTTTTTTCACGTCATGAGAGAGGGGTAACCGAATACACTCGCGTGCTCTCCTTTGTAATGGAGATGTGAAGTATTTTGGAATCGTAAGTCTGAGTACAAATAGTTTTGCAAATATTATCTTCCCAAAATTTAGTTAAATTTACAAAATCGAATGAACTAATTGTCTTACCGAAACAATTTTCGGCTTAGTAATAAGAAAAGTTATGGCTACGGAGTCTTCACTTTTCATTATTAATATTTCCTAAATTCTTCCCTCTATCGAGTCGCCAATAAATGTGAAATAATTGTCGCGAGACTGAAAAAAAAATCACCACCTGCGTAATTATTAATTGAGCGCCTGGTGATTAATGAGTACGACCTCCAACATTATTAAATCCAGCATGCGTATGTATATTTATAAACCTAAAATGTCATTATATTAAACAGTAAATTCTAATTAAAAATTTGCATTTAATTGATGCATTTAAAACATTAGTGTGACATAATTAACACAACGTAATAGTTCTCATCGCGATGAATTCGTTCCAAAACTTTCCTCTCCACTCGGCCACAATTCCGAACCTAAAATCCCAAAATTTGTACAGAAAAAAAATTCAACACCGGCAGTAGTTATTAATTAATGCCCTTCTGATTAACGAGCACGACCACCAACAGGAGCAATTTAACTCGGTACATATTCATCCACAAATAAGACTGCACTATGCCCGCGAGTGACTCGGTGAGAATCGATCAATCGATTAAATTGAGTATACAAGCCCACGAGGGGCATTGCTGTACCTCCCGACCAATCGTGGCCCATCTACTATATTAATGACTAGCAATTTCAAATGAAACATTAAATTAGTTCCCCCCATCGGGAAATTTTTCGCCGCCATATTGAAACAATGGGCGGAATGAATCGACAAATTTCTTTTGAAACATCCAGCAGTTGCAATAATTAATGCAAATAAAAATAAAATTAGCTAAAATCTCGATTCTCTTCTCCACCCCTGCCCCTCCCTCCCCCTCGCTAGCTCCGCAGGTCAGCCAATTAAAAACCGTATGGCGGAATAATTAGTCCTTATACACATTTGAGATACTCGAGTGTACGATGAGAGGAGGAGTGAAGGGGGGAAGGCGGGTGGATTCTCAGGACAACGAGTTCGTAATGTACACGGTGAGTTAAATGAGCGCTTACGAACGAGGCCGCACCGAGTGAGATAATTATCTCTATCCTTGACTAAATCGTGACTAGAAACCCCTGGTCGGGGCCTGGCCAACGCGTGTCCGCAGCTAGTAGTGGGAGAGAGAGTGCATTATCGCGAATATATAGTCGGCAACATTGTTCCCTATCTGGATACAAATTGCTGGCCAGTGGGTAAGTTTTAAAATTGCGGTAACATGTGTTACAGATATCATTAAACTGTACTTGACGAATTGCACATTGTGATGAGGGCAATTAGGTGGACTGCGGGGGATTAGGTTTACGTCCGATTTTCTAATGAATAAGGGGGAATAGTGAATAATTTGTGGATTGTTAGCATTGCATTTAATGAATAATTATTTTCCATTTGTTCAGTAGAAGAATCAAGAATATTTTATCTCAATTTTTAGAATTTGGAAAAATTTCAACCATTGACCATTTGAACAAAAGTATTTCGACTAAAAAATTCATCAGTTAAAAATAAGAAAATTATTTAAACTGAGAGCAGAGCAAATTTATTAAAGTGGAATACCTTTTCCTCTGCATTGAGGGATCTATCTTCGTATAATTTTCATAAATTTAATGTAATACCAATTAAATTCTTGTATTAAAATGAAAATATTAGATTTGCTTATTGACAACAGAAATATTGGGGAAATGAAATGTAAAATATATTGAGCACTGACGAAATGTTCTCATGTACTGACTACTAAACATCATACGATATACTTTGAGAATTCAGTATTGTCAGGGTATACCACAGGTATAGGTATACCCTGGGACAAGCAGTGGTACCGCATTCCTAACACTACGAGGGCTTGTTCACATGTTGCTCATCAGCCGCGATTGATCTTTCAGCCTGAGTAGATTCGATGAGGAAGGATAAGCCAGCAGATCACGTTAGATTGTCCAAAAGTTGAGGTATGCTACTCGGTGAGTGCCAATACCTCCTTATCATTCTGTTACATTCGTTGTATTTCATAGTTGGAGGCGAGAGACCAGCCATTATGAACTACTGGGTTACTAGAGCTGGCAATCTATATGATAAACAGGGCTAGTTACGCGTGTGAGTAGACCGGATCATCTACTGCATCCGTGTCAATTAACTGTTGGGAAGCTGAGGCTGAAGGAATTTCGTTTCCAGAGTCATTTCTTTCTTATCATTGTTAAAATTTTTAGGACAAATTTCTCACAACTCGATTATCTTTTCAATGAAAATGTTGTCAATATTCTGTTGGAGACAGTGAATAGCAAATTTTCATACATCATCATCTCAATTTTTCAGTCAATTCTTAAGTTTCATGGACTTTATTTCAAAATTCCAAGTTCAAAATTTGATATAAAGTCCGTAGAAATTGCGCCGGTTCACTTATTTCAGCAGAATTGAAATATATCACTTAAATTCTATCAAATATATTTTTTAATTTCTAATTAGTCGAATATTTAGGTTTAAATGGAGACAAAATATTAATGTTACCGTAAGAAATTCAAGTAAGAACAGAAATTAAGTTTCTCTGTTCAAAATTTCTCTTCCACATTTCGAAAATTGATAAAATGTCCCTAAAACTGTCACGCGAATCCCCTCGAAATTCTCTCACCACATGATTGACCCAGCGAATGATAAAGTTGCAATCTTACGGTATGTGAAAACTGTACAAAAATCCAAGCAACAGGCTCTCATCGCAATGTAAGAACAAGAAAAAAAAATTCCACTGAGCTACACTGAATTTATTTAAATTGCTAGCAATGTTCCACTCGTGTTCGGCAGCTTCCTCTCCTTCAGCTGGAATATCGTGGCCCCTCTCTCCATCTCCACCGGAGAAAATGGAACAAAAGGAGGTGTGGGTTGTGACACAGTACAGGAGTCCACAGCTGGATGCACCTCTTTTCAATTTTATTTTTTCCTGCTTTTGTTTTTGCTCCTGCCGTTCTTTCTTCCAAGCTCGGTTTTTATCCGTGAGAGAATGGCCGGGAAAGGCGGGCGGGAGGGAGGGGGAGGGCTGGATCAGGAAAGCAATTTCAATATGCCTGTTGATATTTTTTTTTCTCCTTTGAAATCAAAAATAAAAGTATCTGCAATATCCACCGGCGATTGGCTTTTTCTGGTGAAAAGTTGTTATTGTTTGTGTTTATACACACCCCCCAGGAAGTCGTTTATGGCTAGTGCTGAGGTACCTCTCGTCGATGTACCCCACAATGGATGTTGGTTAACTGTATGGGTGTATGGCCCATAGCCGCCTGGATCCCATTGTCTTTGATACATTGTATCTGGTACTTGTGAAAAAAAATCAATCAATGTTTTTCACTTGTTCCCTTCAACAGATTTTTTTGGGAGAGGCATATCTCCAGGGTTTGGCGTGAATTACTTTCATTCATTCTCACAATTGAATATAAATGATGTTTATTTCAATATGGGATTATGAGTGAGTGGTTGCTTAACTCTTAGCACAATCGAGAGAACAATTTCGCTGAAGACTGAATTGATTTTGGGAAGGACGTACGAAAATGATCGAGTTAATAGACAATACTTTTAACAATAATTTTTATACAACTATTTATTTTTTTAATAGGCCACAAGGATGTGGAACGCTATATAAATTCCTTTCTCCGATGGAAATATTAAATAGAAAACTCCAATTTTATTGTCTAATGATTTTTTTTTTGTAAAACTCAGAATTTTTAATAAAAAATATATTTTTTTAATTTTGACGAAGCCATGAGAGCAATTTCTCAGAAGGCCGAATCGATCGTTCGCATCGTGTCTGATAATGCTCGATTCTTAATCAACTGAATGAATTCTCATGAACGCAGAAAAGTAATTCGAGATAAATAAAAAACCGTAAAACAGTGAATAAATGACTCTGACACAGGCAAGAATTAATGGACGTTAGGTGACACTGGCCTGTGTATAAACTGCTGTCTCACCTCGCTATTTTGCACGATTTATATCGTATCTCTGGGTTGAAACATACATACAACTCAGAAGTTGCAATCCATTTGCAAGTAAGACTGACGCACCCACTTTACCTTACACGTTCCACCGAGCAACTTCATTTTCCCCCCCCTTACTATTGTTTTTGTTTGTAATACCCCTTTATTTATTTCAATCTTGACGTTCAAAAGAGTCTATCACACTAGGAGAAAAATTTCCGCACTGCGAAAAAAAATTCATCTTCAGTCAAGTTAATTTACATGCTCAAAAGATCCACACATTTCACATACACTTTTACTGGTGACAAGTGAATTTACTTGATAATTGTTCGTTCTCAGTGCAATAAAAATTACGGAACTCGGGGTTCACCTGCCAATTATGGAAACAAGACGCAAAATTTATGTGGCGGTCTCGTAATTTTTCCGACAGTTTAAAACGAAATTACAGAAATTAATCTCCGGAACGAGACGTAATTTTAGTAAATATCTCTCTCCTTGTACACAACAGCGGAATACACGTCGGGAGTTTTATTTTAATCTCCAAGTACATTTTTGAACCGCGGATCACGGATGGCAATGCAGAATGGAGAGGACGTTGGAGAAACAAAATTTGAATAGAAACCGTTTTGGTTTTGAATGGGATTACAATATTGAGATTGGCTGCGCTCAAGTGAGTGTAGCCAGGCTATTATAAAGTGAAATTACAGCGGATCACTATTCTCGTTTGGACTACCAGCTCTTCGATATTACGTTGGCGTAAGGGGTTTAAAAATGTTAAAAAGAGAAAAAAAATGGTAAATAGAAGTAGTATAATTTTGAGTTATTCCGGGCGGAAGAATGCACAATTTGAAAAATATCCGGACCTTTTGGAATTAAATATTTGGTGAATGTGTACTAAGGATGGTTATGTAGGAAACAATATCAAAAACAATTTTATCAAAAATAATAACACTTGAATTTAATAATGTCATTTATGGAAATTAAAATCATTGAGTGAAAAAAAATTCTCAAATCTTCGCGTGCCGCCAGTACAATTTTTTCGTCGAAACCTTTAACTCCATTTAATTTTCCATCAAACTCGAAAATTCGATTAGGTATCTACCTCAAATTTTCTCAAAAACTGTTCAAAATTGATCACAACATCAAATACTATGTAAGAATAATCTCCAATAAAATCCCCCTAAACTCCTCAATTATCATATAATCAACCGTTCAACGTATTGTCAGTTCAATAATTGACTGTGCATAAATATCCGACGCTCCTCAGCGTACGCGCCTCGGTAAATCCCATGAATTGTTCTACAAAGTTAAACCGAAGAACAGCAGACTGGAAATATTTATTATTATCCACAGTTTTTTCGCATCGTTGCTCAACCGAGTGGGAGTGGGATATCACACCGGCATATAGATATCACTTGGCATATGCATTACCAAGCCCGAGAGGTATGGTAACGGCCCAATAAGAAAACAATATGCACGAGAGTTTGTCGTTTGTTTGATGGTAGTCGTCGGTATGCATGTTAATTATCGGGAAAATCGTAGGCTCATTGAAAAGCGTTAAATTACACTCAAGTCAAGTGATGCGTTCAAACGGATAATTGCATTTCGTTGCTCTATGTAATGGTTACATAGGTGGAATTATTAACTATATACGAATATCACCTCTCTCTTTCAGGCACCTCTTGTACACCGGATATCTAACCTTATATATCATCTGATTTGTGATTAATTCCTCGGAAATGCTGAATGAAAATCATAAAATGGATATTAATGAGAAATATTTAACGATATATACGTCTCCTCAGTGGTTTAACCAGCTGAGAGTGAGCCTCTCGCGTGCTCCACTGAACTTTTAGTCACGGCCACACCCAACACTCGAGACTCGCGCGCAAGTCTGAATCTCTTACGCACACCCACACCTTATCTGAGGACATGTTGATACACTGTGTGTCCCAATTAAACTATTTCACGTCGCACTCGGTTTTGGGTCACTTTATATTTCAAACCTAATTGCTTTAATCACGCATTCGGGTGGACTCGCCAGGGACGCAGTCTATGGGGCACGTCCAGAATAATTAGCGTTTTCAATGGGCCATGGACTGTTATCGTTCAATAAGCAATTAACATTGATATGTGGATTTGTCTTCAATCAGATTTTCCACGTTTCAAATGTGTCGCGCGAAATTACTGCTTCATTGACCGGGTGATGATACCAGTCATTTGGAATTCCAGTCGGTTTGAGGTGTTGCAGGAATTTTCGGCTTCAGATTATTGTACGTGGCAGTTCTTCGCAAGACTTGCTCGTATGGAACAAAGTCTAACTGAGGTAGTCTTTTTTGCCGAAATTATTTCTTGCATAGATACGACTTTTAGCGCGAATATATATTTTGTAGACCATCTGTGAGATATACCTGAATATATATATTCAAAATATACCTCGGATAGTATTTTTTTTTGCCGAAATCGAAGCCACATATATCCGATATATATACTTCTTTATGTGGATCGAAAATGGCCGCATTAGAATTTTAAAGAAATCTTCCAGATGAAAATCCTTAGGCGAATGATTTAATAGAATGCGTGATTTTGAATTTGAATTTTGGCCGGAATCGCTGCGACCCATATCCGGATATAATTGAAATATATTTCCGGATATATACGTTTTCCCAGTGGAACAAAAATGGCAGGATTTCAGATTTAAAGAAACATTTGAGATGAAAATTCTCAGTGGAAGGATTTTTTTTAATAGAACGCATGATTTGATCGAAAAATACTACGACCTTAATCGAAGAATTTAACCACAATTAAATTGTCAGCCTCATAGGTCAAGCATCAATTGTGCAACCTGTCATGCACATGAAGCAATGGTGAATACGTCGAATCCTGGAAATCGAATAATAGAAGGATATGGCATACCTAATGACCAATACCGTGTAAACGTCGCTATTAAATGTTTTTTATCGCCGATACATCAGTCGAAATGATTAACAATAGTTGAATATTCGCAATGAAAAAATCCCAGCCCCAAGCATTCTTGTTTGTTATAGTTAAATTTAAAGTGGCAATATCGGTGGTGGGTTATTTACAGTTTATATTGACTGAGTTTATAGTCAACCGAGTGCAGAGCACTTGGCGCTATTAATGGCCGTAGCTCACATGGCGATAGTGTAATTCATGTTAATGTCGACTGTAACTCGCAACATATAAATTATCGTTTGGCCATGAAAGGGGGATGTGTGTGAGGGCGGCGCGGGTTTCGGAAGGAAAACCGGGATCTGAAATTCGTTTGGAAATTGTGGGATTATTAATGGCTTTGGGGGATTTTCAAATATTATGCATCATCCTTGATTTAATTCTACCTGGATTCTCCTTGCTATGCGAGAAACAATCAATTTCATTAATATTCATTGATTATTATCCGGGCAACGCGCGCGCAGGAAAATTCCTATTAAAAATAGTTCTTTAAGGCTTGTAATTCTGAAGAAAAAAGAAATTATTTATCATTCTGTTGCACTGCAAAATTTTAAAAATGAAATAGGAGAGTTTATAATTTTCTAATTTTCCATAAAAAAACTGTTACTTATCAAATGTATTGAAGATTTTTAATCGTTAATATTCCAATAACAATTTGAATTTCCAAGCTCATTATAAAAATTGAACATTACATTGACCAGATTGAAAATTCCAAATATCGGTCGCGTAAATTTAAAAAGTCTATTCAATTTAATATATTTATTTTCATGTGACTAAAAAGTGACTAAAAAGTGCTTTTTCGACACATTGAGATGAAAAATATTGTTCGTAACACGTGAAAAAAGTGGTTTTTGGCGAGTGGGAGGTTTATATCACGAACTTGTTACGAAATATACTATTTCATCACGCTGTGTCGAAAAAGTAACTTTTCAGTCACTCGACGCGAAGCGGAGCTTTTTCGACACATTGGGATGAAAAATATTGTTCGCAACTCGTGAAAAAAGTGGTTTTTGACTCGTGGGATTATATCACTCGCCTTCGGCTCGTGATATAAACCGCCCACTCGAAAAAAAAACATTTTTTTCACTTGTTACGAAATATACCATTAACATTCAAAAAATCAATTTATCAAGGAATCCTCTCGTCATTGAAAATCGCAAGACTTCCCATACAAACTCCTCATCCTAACAAATTTCCAAATTTCACCAGTACGCAATCCTTAAAACCAATTTAAATACCGCGAAATTCCGAACAAAAATTGACTAAAAATTTCTCTCCCTGTAAATCCCTAAAAAAAAATTGAAAGGCTACTCAATAATCAGTTGGCGCTCGGAACATGACCGGGAGCGATCGAAACAAATCGTTTCAAGGCGAAGACCACCTCGCCTTCTAATATTCACGCTCTGGAGTTTCGAGATTTATGCCGTTCCATCGAGGCGCCTTGTTTGAATCTTAATCGAGCCATGTGGTATCTCCTCCACTCATGATTTGCCACCATAAATATATCCCTGCGGTTGACTCTCTTCAATTGCTTTGGAATGTCATCTCCGCGTTGCGCACATGAGCATTCACGCACGTGGGATTAATGTCAGAGTTTATATTATGACCTCTGGTCAATTATATCCCTTTTGCCGGGAGAATGGAGTGGTACGAGGAATTTAAGAGACGTCTAATATCGAACTGTTAATGAGTGTTTTCTCAGCCGGAGTGCGCTGAACAATTTGATAATTAAATTGGCCATGGTTTATAACTATCGGATTTGTGGATTTCTGTAAACATAAGAAGATGAGAAATTCGCGCCGACGCATATGATGTTACGGAGACAGTGAGGAGTGGAGCCCACACCCCGGCTATATTTTCAGTTGGCATGCGCGAAATCAGAAGTCTGCATTGGCAGATAGCAGCGTCTGCGCCAGCCTATTGACTTTGCTCACCCGTCCTCCACCCCCCTCCCCCCCCCTTTATTCCTATTTTTTTTTCTCTTGCTTTCTCCAGTTTCAGAGGCAATGATTGAGTAGACCGAGTGGAGTAGGCTCGTACGCGTGCGGAGTTTTTAGGTTTCACCTGGGAACAGCAAAGGGTGAGGCACTTGAGAACGGGAAAAACTTTGGAAGACATCGGGAAAACTCGGCGAACCGGCCAGAATTATCGGCCGAATAATGCTGGATTTTTCTTTGGAACCGTTGGGCGGAATAGCTAATACGAGATGATCGGCGAACGTCAGCATCTCCTAACTAGGATTTCACGCGACTCTGGCACTGAACAACTCTACTTCGCAATGCTGGATGGGGCAACACGCACGCATGCACACACGCGTTTTCGTTCACCTTGAGCTGTTGCAAATGATTTTCAGTGAAAATCTTGAAAGTGAAGTTAATTTGCCTGAGTATAGACGAGAATTTCTATTAAAGCTAACGAGAGAGTGGAGCAATCATATAGCCGTAATTCTAGCAGTTTTGAAAAATAAATTGTAATATTTTAAAAATTAAAATTGATAAGGGGACGATTGAAATTTCATTTAAATTCAATATTATTGAGAAAAAATTTGGAAATGTCAGATTCGCCCTTAACACATGAAATAATTCATTGAAATGTAGTTTTTATTCATTCTGGGTTAAAATTCATAATTTCCATTATCAAGAGTTCAAAAAAATGTCTTCAAAAATTTCAAACACCACAGAATCTACCTCATCAATTCCAAAAAACCAATAAATATTAATATTTGGAAATACGATATTTATTCCACCTAAAAATCAAATATTTCATTTAAGTATGTACCCTTCCCACCGAACACCAACCGGATTGGTCTTTCACATCCACGGAGGGTGTGTGTTGTTGTTTCCCGTAGTTAAGTGCGGAATGTAGAGAGATCAGAACCAATGATAGGGTGGCACAGCTGTCCCCGAGGCATAGAGTGCCCCCCCTCAGAAATCATCAACCGTGGGTTGCTGGTAGTCTGACAGATCCGTCCCCCAAAAAAAAAACCTTTCGCCAGACACACCGTACTTCCATTGGTTTCCTCTGTGCTCCCATGGGGAGGAGAGGACCCACCAATCTCTGCAAAGGGGTAAGTACTACGGGATATCGAGGTCTTATCGTGATTCATAATTCATTCAGCAGTGAACACCCGTTGTGTCAACGTCATCTCGTATGTTGAGTTCTCAATGAAGATTTCTTTGTTGTCTTCCGGGTCTCGGGAGTGGACCAATCGAGTGGATGCGCAGAAAAATGCGCGATACGGTACATTACACATTTGGAAGGGCTCGGAACTCAATCCGCCGAATTAAACTGCCATTTCAATGTTTTTTCAATTGATCGATAACCCACAGCTGCGGAAGATATGGTAGTTTATCTCTGATAAACTGAAGATTTTCAGTATTGGCTGGCATTGGCTGAATAGAAAATCCCATTGAAGAAAGTCCAAAGTGAAATGAGTAAATGTGTAATCCAAATTTCGAAGATTGTAATGTTGAGTGAGTAATTGAGAAGTTTTTATTGAAGGCCAAATTTTTTTAATGCGGCTGATATTTACCTGTCCTCGAATCTAGTGTGAAAAAAATGAATTAATTTTGCTTATCATATATTCTTCCGACCAAAACTTAAACCTACAGAATTATATATTTTTGTTCAGGGTGCTTTGCCTATTGGCACCCACAGTCAGACGTTAACTTTGAACGACTGCAGTAAGCGTTAGCATAAATCCATTATTGAACTCTTAGTGTCAATAAAATTTGGTGCACAAATACCGCAGGTCGTTCAGCAATTTACAGTTCACGGTATGATGCCCATTGAGAAAAAAACAAAATTCTCCAAACATATTTATTGCGAACAACCGAATGCCCAAAATTCTTGTAGTGCAATTCGCTTTAAATTCTTAGAAGAATATTTGATCGGAAAAAATCCATTTTTTTCTCAGTGCAATCCACATCTGATGACTTCAAGATATCTACCTTTACTGTACATTGCCCAACCAGTGAATTTCACATTCCAAATTAGACAAGTCGATCTCACATCTCAATTACTAACCATTTTACAGTTGTCAAAGATACGATACACAGTTTGTCTCTGATAAACTTAAAATCTCCCTTTGTTTTGCCCTGCCCAGCAGCAGTGGCCGCTCACGGCACCCCATTATGAAATGCATAACTGTTACTCAGAAGATCCTAATGCCGAATGAATGTATCGAACAATTTTTTTTAATCAAATCCCTCAAGATTCCATCTACCTTCACTTATCCACTGTCTCGATACTTAGTCCCTCAACGTAATAATCTCAAAACCAGCAGCCAACGTAGGACAATTGTATCAAACCTCTCTATCTGGCTTGAGTACCAAACGCTGTCCAGATTAAAACAACGAGGAAAAAAAAAGAAAAATCTATTCTCAAAGTGAGAATAAAATTCCAGCATGAAAAAAGGATCTCTCTCCACATCAATGTCAGGCCTGTCAGTTGAGTATTTCTGTGGTACTCCATATCTCAAAAACAGTACATATCTAGTCAGCTACCGCGATCACGCATCCGTTATTCTTATTCAAATGACTCTGATCGATCGATACGATAGATCGATGGCCCATGAATTCACTCAATAAAAAAAAATTGTTTTTTTTTCCCCTTTATTATTGTTTCAATTGGCAAATACATAACGTTACTCGGTTTCGCTGAGTGATATAAAACAAACGAGAATACACTGATGGCTCACGAAACCGTCACATGTCCATCGCAATCATTGCAACTGTTTTATTTAGCGAATTTATGCCGCTCCAACTCTCTACATTCGCCCACAGTCGGAAGCAATTTACAAGTTAATAGGTTACTACGGCTTCGTTTCGTTGCCTTCTCACTCGTTCACTCTCGGGGGCTGAGAGAAGTCAGGATTTATATATATTTTCGACCCATGTTGTATTCTACTGGCTGGTGTACGCCCATATAATTGGCTCGCACGCTACTTCTCGCCTCTGGTTTTTCCCAATGTGAGATTAAGTGTCTCGGAGGTTTTATAATCCGTCATCGATTGATGATTTTCTAGGTGAGATCGTTCCATTGATTTTTTTTATAGTCATTAATTGGATTTTACTGGCGGTGGTGGGTTAATCAATTATTACAAATTTCCGGAGCAGACTTTGAGGATGACGGCTCAGCTGGGACTCGATTTGTAAAATAACAGTTCTACACGGAGAGAAAAATTCCATAAAACAGTGACGTACTTTTTTATAGAACTTTT
>JAPYZM010003303.1:0-13437 GCA_030522845.1 Psyttalia concolor
ACATGAGGTGCTTGATAAGGTGGAGAGCGTTTGTTGTTTTTCCAGAGTTACTTTCACCAGCGAAGAGAACGTGCTGGGCCTCCTCGTGGTGGAGTACGTCCTGGTACGCACTGTCTGCTACTGAGTAGATGTGGGGGGAGTTCTCTGAGCGCGATTTGAAGTTGTATTTCTCGTGGTACTGAAATTCAAATTTTTTCCAATTTTTTTTTAGATCTACATTTGACCTCGTGGAGTGAGATTTTTTTAGTAAATATTACCGTCTCGTTTGGTCATTGTCTAGTATTAAAAAAAAAATTATGCACATGTCTAGAGAATTTTTAGTGTTTGTTAAAGAAATTTTACGGACTGGCTGGATAATTTTTTTCTAACGGGGAAAATACTACATAATTAAATAACGAAACGGTAATTTTTACAGAATTTTTCTCTCCGGGTACTTATGCGGTTATCCCTAAATCCAAAGCAGGATTTTTTATATTAGTATATTTATAATGAGCAGAATGTCCTCGAGATTTCCAAATTTTTTCAAAAAAATTAATGGAAAATTACGGAAGTAATGAATTAATTCAGTGGACCGCCACTCACATCATTTCCGTAAATGTCCTGAATCTCATTGGGATTGAGGATCACCAGAATATCCCCGACGAAGGTCTGGAAGTGTCCCCTCTGCATCCTCTCGTAGAGTTCATCGAGAACCGTGTCTTCAGTGAGGACCTCCAGGGCGGCAAGATCCTCAGTGAGCATACTCTCGGGGGGTTTCTCCTGATCCCGCTTGAGGAATCCATTTCTCACCATGACCTCCGGTGGCCTGGGGACTGGCTTCCTCTCCCTGACCCCGAGGGAGAGCGCCTTCAGCTCCTGCGTCAGATGGTAATCGTTCTCCGGGAGTTCCGCGAGGAACGGATGCAGCAGCATCTCAGCCATCACTGGCCGGTTCTCCGGGTTCTTCTCCAGGCACTCGGCGATGAAGTCGTTGAAGTTCTCGGACCAGTTGACGGGCCGGTGCAGACCCGGCGGCGGATTCCTCACGATCTGGAAGAGAACTCTCGTGGGATGCATGTCCTGGAAGGGAGCCTTCCCATCCGCGAGCTCAATCGCTGTTATCCCGAGGGACCAGACGTCCGCTCTCGGTGTGTAGCCACCGTCAGGATCGCCTCGGCTTGTCACCACTTCCGGGGCCATCCAGCAGGGGGAGCCAATCGTTGTTCTTCGCTTGCCCGCTTCCCCCTTGAACATCCTCGAGAAGCCAAAGTCAACGAGTTTGACCTCTCCTTCTTTCGATAGCAGAATGTTGTCTCCTCGAAGGTCTCGGTGGATCACCCGGTTTTCGTGGAGGTAAGCTAGGGCCTGGCCCAAACAGATTAATCAGTTCTTGAGGAAGGGACAGATGAAATTATGTCCATTTGGACATTTGGCGTTTGAAAAAAAATCAAAAGCTCATTTTTTTGTGCAAACCAATTTGCAATAGAATTTTTTTTAGATGACCGGATTTGTGGATTAAATAAGACAATTTCGGGAAATTTACAGACGAGATAAATTGAAATTTTGTTCATTAGGCCCGGCTGCGAATAAATTAATCAGGTCTTGCGCAAGTGAAACGGGGAGAGATGAAATTATGTCCAAATGCGAATGAAAAAAAAGTCAATACAATTTTCTCAGATGAAATACTAGACTTGCGGCTCAAATGAGATGTTTTCAAAAAATCTACGGACGGTAAAAAATGAAAATGTTTTGTTCGCTCCTGATAAGTCTGAAATTAATTAATAATACGAATGACGGCAATTATCGCGAAATTAATGAGGTCTGTTGGTGGTGGTCACACATGAAAAAAATGAGAAAAAAAGGGGCAATTCTCGAGAGTTGAGGCAAAAAAAAACCCTTAATTTTGCTCCCCTGAGATGAAATTGTGACCCAAGCATGAAATCATTAATACACGACTCATCAAGACATACTTGGTGGTCGGTAACTTGTTAAAACCGATTTCTTTCTGGCTTCATATCCCCATTTTCATGATTAAACCGAGATAAAGTTACACAAAATGTGTGCGGTGGTGAGTGAGAGGGGAGACGCGGAGAGAGGGAGAGATATGAGGAGGTAGAACGTAACATGCACCGGTGTGAGTATTTATTTCGCGTGTAATTTGCCGGCATTAAATGTCAGCTTGGCCTGATTTACCGCAAAAACTCGAGAGAGCAGACGAATTGCTACCGGTATAGGGCCATAGCCTTTGTGCAATCGAACTTGAGCGTTTGAAGGTGATTGCGTTGAGGATGGCGAGTGGTAGGAGAAGAAGGAATGATCAAAGACAATTGTCCTTGACAGTAGTTCGCCACTAGAGTTCTCTAGCGAATTAGCTGAGACTCGATTGCATTCTCTCCTCAATATAAACTCGAAATTTCATCTGATAAAAAAAATTGTTCTCCCGTTTGCGTTGAGGTAGCAAAAAAATTTCCCACCAAATGTTGAATTTCGGTATTTTAATTTGTTTAATTGTCGCCTCATTGTCGGATTGAGTAGCAAACTTGGACATTGTCATTACCTTAACTGTTTCTTTGAGAACATAAGCGATCTGCTCCTCCTGCATTTTCTTCTCGGAGACACCGAGACCCCTCACGAGATCCATGACGGGTCCCCCCTCGCATAGCTGGGAAACAGCCACATGAAGAAGATGATGAAGACAAAAATATTTTCAACATTCATTCGTGTTAAAAAAAAAACAACAAAATGGGAAATTAAGGTACGGAGAGACACGGTGTAATGTCGAGCGATAATAGAAATACCTGGATAATTGAGGAAGTAATCTAGGGAGCAGGGGTGGTGGGAAATGAGAATTGAATTGTGGTTGAGTTTTTTAAAGATAAATGACGACTGAGCATTCAGGGGAGGTCATTATTCGCCTGTGGTTTTGTTAAGATCTCACGGATTTATCTCTTTACTCTGTAATTAAGTGTTTGTAAAAATAGTGGACTTCATTTTATAAAATTGTCGGGGAGGATTTTTTTCGTCAATCGGCAATTTAAAAAAATTCTCACATCTCCCCTTATGAATTCCCATTCGCCCCCGGTTAATCCCATATTTTTTGAAATTCGAGGACCAACGAGAGGTAATCGAGGTTTTTTCGCGAATTCTTTAGACATATTTTCCTAGGCGTCGCATTTTTTATTCTAGTATTTCGACGTATCACATTCTGCCAAGAGCAGTAAGGGGAAACAGAGTGAGTTACAGGTATGAACTTTATTACAAGCAAGGATACATTGAGAAAAAAGAAGGTACGGGAGGGTCTAAAATGTAAGAGGACGCGTAACGACAATGTGCCGGTGATTTATAGCCAACGATAATTCATATCGTGCATTTATGATCGCATAGTCGAGAGTCTTTGGTAGCATATATGCTTTCATGGAGAGTATGGGCTGGAGGACGAGCGCATGATTCGTGAACACCCCCCCGCGCACACCCCTCGCCTACACTGCGCCGAGTTACGACTCTTGGAGAACGTGCAGAGGGTGAGTCCTGTCGACTCAAATGTCTGCAATTAATCTCGGAGTATGATGGGGAGGTGGGACGTGGGAATAAAGTGGCGGTGGGGGAAAATGGGATCTTCTTTCAACGCGCGGATTTTTCTTTGACATTGGGCCAGTTTCTGAGGCCCAATGGCGGAATATTGTCCCAAGGGGAGTGGACTATTTACCGATAATTTCCGGGGAAAACCTGGGGATTTCATTTGCTCGAGGATTTTTTTAAAATAGGGACGCCCCTCGCAGGATTTTTTTCAGAGTCAGGGAGAAGAGAGAAACATTCAATAAAAATTACGGAACAATTTACGTAATCTGCTGGAACCTTCTGTAAATTTTGAAGTCTGTCACAAAAAAAAAAATACGAGATAGTGACGTAAATTTTTTAGAATTTTTAAATTCTAACAGAAATTTAAATCAAAGTTTATTATACCCTAGATAAAAATTCGTGGGTATTTAATAATGTTTACGAAATGTTCCAGAAAAATTGAAGAACATGGGACGTATGAGTAATTTTTACGACGTCTCAGGTCCTTTCGCCGTCAATTTCTATTGAATATTTCTCCCCGTATGAATAAAAAAATACCCCCCACGATCTCAAAAGAATAAAAATTTGTCTCGCCTAATTCAAGGACTGCCCCTAATTAACAACAATAAAAAAACTGCAATTCTCAATGAAAACAATTGATCCAGTTCACCGGTTGTTGATATAACGTTTTATTTTCGGTTAATAATAATTATTCATTACAGACACAAAAAGCGATAAGTAATAATATTTTTTGGAGCACCGATGGAGGTCTGATCGTAAATTAAGCACAGCGACGTTGCCGGGACCTCACCTGCATATACGAACGAGTTTAATGATTGTTTAATGGCCACGCGTGTCGTAAATTATCCGTGTATTCGAGCGTCTCAAATCCCTGAAATTGCCTCCGGGTTGCGAGGGAGATCGCCAACTAACAGTGAAAAATTCACCATTCACCAGAAACAAGACGAAGAGAGAGTGAGAGAGAGGGCGGGAGAGGGAGAAAGAGGGGCTTTGGTTACGGTGATGCAGGATGAATCGGTTCACCGATGCACTGGGGGGAATGGGGAATAACGATTTTATCAGTTTTGCATGGATTCATTGGTTCCAAGTATCATGCTTACCTCCATGACCAACCATATTTGATCGTAGTCTCCTTTCCGCGATGCTCTCTTCCGGTAAATACCGTAGAAATCGGGGAGATTCGAGTGCCCACAGAAATCCCGGAGCACTCGGTATTCCTCGACTATTAGCTGTTGAGTGTCCGGGGTCAGATCTTGAATCTTCACAGCAACTTTCTTGTTACCTGTTGATTATCGTTATTAGGAATTACGGGACAGTTGTCGAGGGGTGAGTCATGTCCTCGAGTTAATCAATTCAGTGATTATGTGATGGGTAAAGTGAGAACTGGGGAAAAGCCCAGGGGTGTTCTATTTATTTAAATTTATATGAAAAAATGAGTGAACCTTTTTTCTTCGATTGACAACAAAATATTCCGAGAAATTGTGGGATTTTTCAGTTGAAATTTCACGAGAAATGCAATGGAGAAAATTCGAAGTTTGGGTGGAAAATTTATTTATTATTTGTCGCGTTTTTTGGGGAGAATTTATTTGTTTATATTCACCAGCTTGGGTGTCAACGGCGGAGTAAACGGTACCGCAGACCCCGGTCCCAATGACATCCTTCAGGATGTAGCGCTTGCCCGGATCCTGAATGCTGTCCATGGTCTTCAGAGTACCAGGCCCAGGCTTGCCGGCTCCTCTGGACTCCTCGGGTCTGGATTGGGGCTTCTGGCCTCTGTAGACCATACTACTCTCCCGATTTCGACTTGAGGAGCGATCCCTCCTCGGGGGCTCGTAATCCCGGCCGTTACTGAAGCCGTAGTCATCGTCTCGATGAGACGAACGCGCCCGCTGATGTCTTCGGTTGTCCTCCTCCTCCGGGAAGTCGAAGCTCTCCTGGCTGGCGTATCCCCTTCGATAATCCATTCTTCGATTTTTTTAATCTCGATTACAATGACCCTAGAATCACCAGAATCGCCAGTTCTTGCCGTTTTATTGCCAGTCTCGTGGGAATTAATTTTGAGGGAATTAGGACATTAGGGGGGGATCGTAGGAGGGCAAGAAGCCCTTTCGCTCCCTGGGAATTACTGGGAAGTATCTAGTTTGAAGATACTCGAAGCCTTTTCATCATTTCAGCCAGTCGCAAATCCTGAGAACCAATATTCACCTCAAAACGTATCGATTTTACTCACCTAAGTAACAGAAATATCATCAATAGCCCGATTTTACCCGACCTCGGACGGCAGTTGATAAGCTTCACTAATCGGATATACCAGAAGTTACTTTGCAAACGTAAAACGTTTCTTATCTGCCGTCTGCACTCTGATAATTCAATTTCCCAACTCTCGAACTCATTTCGAGTAACATGGACGATCTTAATTGAATCTTAATAATTCGAGGGATCGACATTTCAATTATCCCCAAGTGGTGGAAAATTAAATTGGATTCGGGCGATAACAATCTCCCGATTACTCTCCATTTGTTCAACCGAATTAATCTGATTCTGCTAAAATATTTAATAACAAAAAAAAAAAATACTAATCTTGGAGAAACATATTTTCACGAGAAATCGAATATTTAAATGATCGCTTGATAATAATTCTTTAATCGTTCACATAACATTTAATTCACTGTTGATTTGTTTATTGTTCAGAAAAACGTTTGAAAAAATCACCGGAGATTTCAAAATTTTAGTGAAAAAATTGGGAAAAGTGATTGAGAGTTCACTCGGTCTTCGGAATTATCCCCCTCAAATTAAAAAAAAAACTAACAATGGAATCACTTCCATCATAATTTATTCCCAATTGTGTTAACAATTTTTTCAATCTCCGCATCTCCCTTTCTTTCCTCCCGGTTTTCGTATAATCCAACGATTTGTCGGCCTCGCCGTGTACGTATAAACCCATGTAATGCAACTTTTTGCCGGTTGTAATTCGTGCACAAGGAGATATAGAAGCGAGAACGCGTCACTGAAACGTGCTTCCTACGGAGGAAAAAAAAAACATAAATAAATAAAAATAACGAAGAAAAAAGAAATGCATTGATGCATTGACGAGGTTGAATTGCCATTTCTTTTATTCCCAAGCCTCTCTTGATTTTATCTGATTCCGTTTCACCTTCTCTCATGGGAGTTTAACGTTATTGGATGACACCCTGGCGTTAAATTATTGATGCCCAATGCAGTTGAACAGCCGGAAAAAGTGCACGGACATTTGTTTCGTCTCCTTTTTCTCCCTGTTCTCACTATTTTTTTTTCTCGGTGGAGGTAAAGGGGAGCAGAAATGGAAGTGAGTGTCGATGAGAGGATTTGGAGACGAGTGATATTCGGTGGGAAAGTTGGAGTATGAGTTTTTGGGATCGACGAGGATCTGGGAAAGGACGTGATTGGCCGTGGGGACCGGTTCGGGTACAGTTCGAATGTATAAATTGTCATTTGCATGGAGTTATGGAGGCTAGTTTATTTTTGGAACTTTTTGGGAAATATTTTCAGAATTTTTTGTGGGACGAGTGATGATGAGTGGCAGTCGGGGATGTCGAGGGATCAGGTGAAGTTGTCCTGTCGCTGGAGGTAACTAAATCCCTGATTATTTTATGGGAATAATTATTTTCCTAAATCACAGAAATTATCTCGGCGAGGAAAAGTCGTTATTTTTTTTTTATGCCCAAGAATTTTTTTAAGACTTTTTTTCTAAGATTTTTTTTCCATAAAAGACTTGCACAAGCTGAGAACATTCTTATCTGGAGTGTCCAAAATTCCTCATGACGAATTCTCCGGAGTAAATCGATGGAATTTCACTCGAACTGTCGGCGAATTTTTTTTTTACAAAAATCCGAATTGAAATATTTTGGAATAATTTTGGGGATATTTCCGGATTAACTTGTCCTTTGATTTTGACTTGTCCCATTCATTCCATTGTCCCCGGACTTTCCTTCATATCACTGAGCAAAGCTAAAAATACCCAAGTGAGGTAATGAAAGAAACAACGAAACTCACCTTTAATTAACCCGTCTGGGCAATTGAGGTACCCTAGATCCCCAGAGGCTGGCGAAAGCCCTCTCACAACGTAGGAGCAACACTACACGTTTTTCCAACCCTCGAGATGAGTGGTAGACTAGCTACTGCCGGGTAACAATCCACCTACCCAACGATGAAAAATCGTTATTACTTGTGAGTTGTGAGGAGAGGTGCCAGAGGCCAGCCATGGAGTGAGGGACGCATTGGCTTCGTTGATCCAATAAGGTCGACTTAATTAACTAACTCCCAAGCCTGTTAGCCCATTGATTCCGCTCTCAAAGCGCCTGCTGCGTCTTCATGCGCTTCGTTATTCCATTTTACCTTCGACTTTAACGAAAAGTCTGGCGATTCGTTGGTTCTTTACACCCCAAAAAAAAATCGATTCAATTCCAGGATCTTCCACATTCGCAAAAAATTACGCGACTGACTGGGGGAATTTCCCTAGAAATTTCTCAAAAATTGGAGCTATTGCGAATTTTATTTCCACAATTGCCCGAAAATTGATCGAACTCTGGAAAATTCGGGTAAATGAATTCTTTGCGAACAATTTTTTTTCCTCTCAAGATCATTCAGGACTAATCGTAAAATTATCGAGTCTAGTGGGAAGTCTCGAAAGAAAAGCAACAAATGATATGACCAGCGAGGATCTAATCTCATTGACCGGATCGATGGGGCTTTTCCACAAGGGAGAGATATCTCTCACCGACACTATTGCATTTAGCTATAAATTAATGCGTTTTATCGCAGCTTCTTCTTCTCGGTAGACGCGTGGTGTTGGTCGCGTCAAAGGACTCGCCGCCTTGCGACTCCTCAGCGATTATGTGCAACACATACTCCAACAACTGATCTTCAACGTTAACTCGGTCGTACTCGTAGAGATTCAACGTTGAAATCTTCTTGCTGAGTTTCTTACTTTTCTGAGGGATTTCTCAGTTTACTGTTGTGTCTTACGATCAATCTGAAAATCTTCTCACGAGCGCGACGAGCTCGGGTGACTGTCAACTTCCTGGTTTTTGATTATTATACCACACCCAGAAGAAACTAGGGAATTCATTGAAATTTACAATTGAAATAATTTATTCGTCACTTTAAAAGTTGTAAAATCCCGAGTAAAATTTCTCGTCTTTTTAATAGGGGTTATAAAATCGTCGGGTTAATAACAATAATTTCAAGCCATTTCTTCTTACTGAATTTGATATTTTTTTTTATTGTTTATTTGTCATTTTTCATTTCTCCTTTCTCAATGATCAGATTTTTTCTTCATTAACTCTGCTAATAATACTGCGGTAGAGGTGTTACAGTTGAGAGTTTGCCTGTTCGAGTTTTGTTTTTTCTTTTAAATTAATACAATAATTAAATAATATAAGTTACACTGTTACATGTAAACCTAGAAAATAAATTAAAATACCACGATTCAATTACTAGTTCGTGTCCCGACGATTGTGGATAATTCTTTATCGATACAGAATATTAAAGCCATGCGATTTTAATGCAGACGATTATGAATGATTTCTGTCACTCGCGACAATACTTCGAGAATATAAAAAAAAAAACACGTTCCGTCGTTCAATAAATTAATCACTGGGAGCCTGATCAATCAAAAAAAAAAAAGGTCAACGTATTAAATCAATTCAACGAATTCTTCGGCAATAAAAGATAAAATAATTATAATTCTGCACAGAGTGAAAAATCCGAGGGATTAAAATTCATTAATCTAATAAAATACATTTTTACACGTCTGTCCAAAGTAAATAATCACAAACGGAATGCAGTGGTCAATTTACAATAATTCAAAAATAATCCTACAATTTATATTTGCTTGTTTTTTTTATCCCTCTAAGTGCCGTCAATAAATAGTTCACTTGCATACAGTAATCCACTCTTCGACTGTGCAATTTTGACACTGTACAACGCAGCACCAGTGAAACTTGCATCGGCATCTCTCGATTCTCCTCTGCCTAACGACATTGTAACCACGTCCACAGCACAATGACGCACATCCATCACCCCCTGGACTGGTCCTGTTGCACCTGCGTCCAGCAGTACCAGGTATGTCCTGATAAGGATCCCTCTCGCAGAAGTTTGGTGACTTCTGATAGTAGAAAAGTTGTTTCGCCAAGCCCGGAGTTTTTTTCTTCTTGCTGCCGCTGTTGTTGTCACGCCCGGGACGATATTTCTTCTGGCCCCGACGCTCCGGACGTCGTCGACGTGAGCCACGTATCCTTGTCAATGGTGTTACACTCCCCAAATTGCTCTGGGCAACGAGTATAGCGCCGCGAAAACGGTCCTTCAGGGTTTTTCCAACTTGACGAAAATCAGGCGCTACCTTCCAACATGTTTTCAGCTCACACGAGCCCGACATTCCGTGACACTTGCAGCGAATTTGCATGTTGTTTGCGAGAGCCTTAAACAGAAAATAATCAGTCCTTATTTATTATTTTTATGAGGGTTTTCTCGTCATTGAGACTGCCAATTTTTTCCGGCGAAACTGGAGTGAGTTCACGTGGGGGAATATTCCATGAAGATTGTCAGTAAAAAGACTTAAGTCAAACGTCCGAGGTCTTATGAGTCCGAGTGAGGGGGGCCTTTAACAACATGTCCTTTAATTTTTCAAATAACAGACTGGGGAATCTCCAGAACTTCACAGATTCTCTTCAATTCCTATCAAAATCGGCTGGAAACCAGTCACACCAGGAGCTCACGCGAATTGTTTCATAATTTTTATTGAATATCTCTCTTAGTCTGGCTATTCAATTCGATCGACATCAACATCATCATCATCATTTATTTATTTCAATATTTAGCAAAACTGCAAACTCCATCGAATTATCACAAATTTGAATACCACTTTTTGCTATTTAATTCCCTCCATGCACTTCATCGCCAAAAGAAGCTGGGAAATATTCAACATTTACCCAAGAATCTTAAACAACACCAATTCCGTGGGTAACCTCTAGACAAAGAGGTGTCGCGTACAAAACAGTTAATGAGTCTATGGTTGGGTGGTCCAGCCGGAGGCTTCGTCTTAATAACGTCGAGGCGAGTGGTTGAACGTAAGGGGACTCCTCCTCTCCTTTTTTTTCCCCCCTCATTCACTCGGCACACATGCACACCCGAGCCAAAACAAAGACATGAACCATCCAAGAATCGAGAGATAAAAAATAAATTACCAAACGTCCAGCTTGATTATTGTGGAGATTAACAGTGGACTGGATGTCGCCGGCTTTCTCCCGTGAGTCCAGAAATTGTCGGGAAAATTCCACTCCGTACTCGAGATTGTGGGAGCAGCCACCCCATTTCCAGTGGGTACCACGCGCCTTGGCTGGGGTTCTTCCAGTGTAGCTGGAGGGATCGCAGCCGCAGGAGATGAGCCGTCCCATGCTGCAGGCCCTTGCCACCGAGTGGGCAACACCAGCAGCTGATATTGCGTAAGCAAAAGCTGTCTCTCGGTATCCTGAAACATAATCAAGGCCAATTGATTGGATTAATTCATCATCGGAGGATCACCACCACCTCCTGAACAATCAGAAGTGGGAGAGCTTCAGTCGACAGATTTAACTGGAGGCAGCCATCAGTCTGAGTCAGGTGTTGACTCAATCTGTTGTCTGATGAAATTAGAAAACCTCTAAATTCATCAACAGTCCTCAACTCTTTTTGGCTGAAATCCCCATGGAGTCATCACCTCAGCATGACCTCCCCACCGACAAAACTGATAATCCAATCTCCATCAGCCATTGGACTGTCAATTAGGGGAGTTGAAATGCCGGGGACACTCTTCTGTCTCATTCAATTCGCAATCGAATCACCCAATCCACAAATCCCAAAGAAATCACCAGTGAAATCCCCCGGAGCAGTTGAAAAGACACAAGACGAAGAATAATGAGGAGTGACTGAGTTGGTAGCAAATTGCCAAGTCGTATCCTTTGAAAAGCGTTTGAAGATAAAATGCCAGGGGGAAAAACGTCCACAAGTTGATGGGCTTGAGACGAAAATATCAGTCGATACAATTCAGCCTGAGCTGATGGAGCTTCTGGTGACATTGACTTCTTTTGGATATGCAGAGGGGACACCGTAGAAGGATATCACTGTCTCTTCGTGGTGTTCCCTTCTTCTGGCTCGGGTAAATGAAGAAGGAGGGAGAGGCTGGCCAGCCGGCGAATTGAAGGGAATAAGCTGGATTTTTCGTCAAAACAATGAGACGAAGCGGGGCGCACTGACGGGGGGGGGGGGGGGGGGATGTCTCCCAGTCTCTTCTCCTGAATGTATAAGTGATATAATCCCGACAGGGGCCACCTCTCCCACCCTTTTCTCAACTCAGTTTGGAGAAATGCTGGGGAGGAGGACTGAATTGGCAATTCTCGATGGCATGAAAAAAAGGTACATTGACAGAAAGCGATTCGAGAACAGTCCCGGGTGACACTCGGGAGGTACGTGCGAGATTCATGGCACGAGGGGTTTCAGGTTGTTGTCCTGGCTTGTGAGTTGTTTATTGGGGGAGTATTTTTGGAATAAGGCGAGGAGAGAAATTCATTTCTAGGATTAAAAATCGCAATTTTTTTTCGGTCAAGTGGGGGAATTATGGCCAGGATTATTGCAATGGACACTTTAACAAGTTTAAGTATTTTTTCATCCCACAAAAAAAATTGGAGTAGTTTGGAAGGATTGGAGCACTTCGATTTTGCCAAGGAGAAGCTGGAATTCTTCCAATGATGGTTGGCTTAAATAAAATTCTCTCGATAAAACAATTTTGTCAGTCAGCGTAAGGCTCGAAAATAAGATCCATCGTTTTGTCATTAAATTGTCGTCCATTCAGACACAGTAACCGTAAACCCATCGTTAAAATTCCCAGTGTCTTTGCTATTCTTCAACCGATACTTCAATATTCCTAATTTAACAAAATGCACTTCCTCCCGATTTCTTTCGACACATCATTGCTGAAGCAACTGTTTTATAATGCAGATAGACCTCGGCCAACAGAAGCGCAGACACGTAGGGGGGGGGGAGTCGTAATAAATCCTCGAGGTTGGAGTTGTATGTCTCCAGGAGTTGCACGCTCTTCAAGGGGAATATGGTTAGAAAATCGATGCGTCGAAGAAAGGATGAGGGGAATAGAGAAAACGAGAGCCACCTCTCTCTTTGTTTCCATTCTCAAACGCTTTCAGAAGCGCGACTTTTTACTCTCTCGTTCTCCTTCCACTCCTTCTCGTGGTGGCATCTCTCATTATTATTGTTATTATTATTATTTTTTTTCGTCTCGGTTGAGAAGTGCGTTGTGATGTACAAGTCCTGCTACGGTTTATAATAGTTGAAAGGTTTCAGGCGTGTCGATTTTAGACGCCTCACATCTACATGTATATTTATGTACACTATGTATCACCTGTCAGTAGTTTTTCTTGTACTTGGTTTGAGGCCAGGCCAACGGCACTCGGGGGCTGTTTAAACCGTCTGTCACGGTATCCTTTCTCGAATTGACCGTGACTCTGACACTGACGCGCGATGCAATGCACGGCCAACGGGAGGCCTTTTATGTTTCCATTTTGTTTAGTTGTTTATTTAGTTAGTTTGGGAAAATTTATACCCACTAGTTTACCTCGGGATTTTTCGGGGAATTATTGGCGAATTCTTGGGATTTTTTGAACTCTGGGGGTGCGGGAAAAATTGGAGATCTATGGGGATTTAATCAATATTGTCATTTTGATTTTAATCTCGAGTCTTTGGGAATTGGGGAATTAGCCGGGGATTGGGAGTCGATTTACGCGAGGCGCTTGAAATTTTAATGGCTCTATTTTTGGGAATTCTTGGGCAATGATTTTATTCGGGGAAATT
>JAPYZM010003304.1:0-29960 GCA_030522845.1 Psyttalia concolor
CGCGAGATATAAGCCTGACAGTAAATTAGAACAGGTGAATTATTTGAGGCTGAAAAACCGATTTTTTTCTGCTTTTCACCAAACGGAATCGCCAGGTAATTTATTCGATCTAAAAATATCAGATGAGAGTCAGAGAATTTTGTTGAAGCCTCCCAGGTCAAAATAAAATAATTATCAATGCTCTACGCGCAAGATATAAGCCTGAAAATAGGCCAGAGTCGGCGAATTATTGGAGCTGAACTATGGAATGTTTTCTACTTTTTATTAACCAGAATGGCCTGGTAATTTATTCGATCTAAAAATATGAGGGAAGCGTCAGGGAATTTTGTCGAACCTTCCCAGGTTAAAATAAAGTAATTGTCAATGCTCTACGCGCGGAAAATTCGCCTGAAAATAGGCCAGAACCGGTGAATTATTGGGACTGAACTAAGGATTTTTCTCTGCTCTCTATCCAACAGAATCCCCTGGACTTAATCGGGCCGAAAAATACCGGGGAAGAGTCAGGAAATTTCGTTGAACCTTCCCAGGTTAAAAAAAGTCAACTCCCCGAAGTTTAGAACTCCTGGCAATGCAAAAGTCGCCGTGTGAAATGAACAATCAGGTTCGAACTTTTGAAAAATAGCAATTTCAAACATGAAAGGAACATCCCCTAAACCTCTCAGACAACCCTCAAACAATTAAAAGAAAAGCGGAAAAACACTGAATAAAACAGACGTGCATTCTCGTATAGGCTCAAGCGCACAACGAAAAACGACAGGCGACAGGCGCGGAAAAAGGGAAGAGGTATTAAAACAAAATGAAGAAAACAACGACGCGGAGTCACCAGGACCATTTAGGATGATTGCCCGATTTATGTATTTATACGTGAAAAAAAATACAGGAGCGCGATGAGTATTTCTCACTTTATTTTCTTTTCGCAGCAAAAGTTCACTGAGCTTCTGCCAGTCTCTGTACCTCTCTCAGTACCCGATCAAAAATTATATTTGAATTTACATAAAAAAAAGAGAATCCTTTTTTTCGAATTGAAATCAATTTTAACGATTGGATCTCTCGTAGATTCCTCGGAATATACCGAAATTTTAAAATTTGGGTCCTCTGAGGGAGTTTATTCAAATCCTCCACTCAAACTTTCAAATTCTCTTGGTGGAGAGAATAATTCGGTAGTAACCGCTTGGTAATTGTTTTCTGTTTTGGCTATTCGGGGAAAATTGCCCTATCGCTCAGGGAAATTGATTCAACCGCGTTGAAAAAAAATTTTTTTTCCAGAAAAACTTTTTTCCATCTTCAATTTCAAATTTCAAATTTTTTTTTAATTAACGTTATCTAGATTTCCGTGAGCGATTATATTACATATATTTATTATTAAAATTCAAGATGTTGAATTTTAAAGTGTAAGAAATGTTTGCGACCGTCAATTTCAAATTTTCAATTTGTTTTTAAAAAAACGAGACTACAAATTACTCGCAAAAGATGAAAATAGAGAAATCCATTGGCGATCTCCACCGACTCTTTCATCCACTGAAGACCCCGAAAGACGACATTTTCAGACCCACAAATGACAATCCCAAAAATATAAATATCTCTGTACGACTGGTGCATAATCATTGAATTATAATTTCGCAGATGCTCAACTTGTCAATTACGAATACATCATCGGCGCAAAATTGGAAAAGCCCCATTAGCCGGAGGCCCTTTCGCAACGAGGGCTCTCGTTAATTTGCCCCGCTGGCATGACGATGATGGGGCTTTTGAATCGTGATTCTTATCTCGGCCATGGACGCAGGGGAGGAAATGGTTTTCCCCCCCCCCCCCCCCCTCTCTCCTTGTACGGGTGCGATCCATAGAGTTGTGGTCTAAGAAAATCCAGCGCAAGATTCGTCTTAATACCACAATTTCACCATCGCCGTACACTTGAGATGATCTTTTATTGGAATCTCGTGATACCCAAACGATATCTCTAATCCATCAATTGGAGTGTTAAATTGAGAATATCACAATTTGCAAAGACGAAAATGGAATTTCCATTTGAAAGTCCATTTGCCCCGGAGACAGCAGTAAATCATGATGAAACACTTGGCAATAAAAGTGTCATATTACACGTTAGCTAATACACAACTGACATTCAATCTAACGATTTTGCAAGTGAGCGACTATTTTGTCTCCCTTCGACGCCCCTTTTTATCTTGATTATCAATACACATCACATGTTTTTACTCCTGGGGGAAATAAAAGTGAGGGGTGGTAAAATGCTTTGCGCTTCTCTCCAATACACTAGTTTTGGCACTGCTAGTTTAATATTTAATGCGATTAAAACTCGCACCCAACAGCGACTTCGGTAATTGGTTTCTGATTAGCGGACAAGTTTTAAGTGTGTTACCGGCATGATCCACCCATAAGTGACGTATCAATGAGAAATCTTCCCCCAAATTGTTGCCCAATATTAAAATTCATTCGCTTCTTTTCCACTCCTCAATTTTCGCCTGTTTCGCAATTTTTGCAATTTTTGTGAAACTTTTTTCTTTGATTTCTCTTTCTACTTATCAGGTCCAAAGCTTCTCCAGTTTATAAACAAAAAAGGAATGTTCGGTATGCAGGAATAAATTTTTTTTGGTAAAAATAGCCGTTCGCGACGTTCGGGAAAAATTATTCGGGAAAAAAATTATACACACGTCTGGACAATTTTTACTGACGTCATTTTCCCCGAGCGACCGAAATACTATACGATTATAGAACGGACGAGTAATTTCTACTGAATTTTTCTCTTCGTGTAATTATGGCGGTCGGATTGGATAAAATTATCGACCGTTCCAATTCAATTTTGTTAAGATATCCCCATTTTTCTATTTTCATGCGGCCAACTTGCTCGTGCGCAGTAAAATAAGTTTCCAGTTAGACCATGAAAAAATTTGAGTTAACAATTCGAGGGAATTTGAGATTAATCGGATGAGTAATTCTCGAAATCGAGGACCTTATGAAAAATCCGTTATTACCATAATCGTCTTGTTTTCGCGTTAGCCATCAATTTTGGCATCCCATTTACTCGGTTCCATGCCATACGAAGACCTTATACACGTCGAGAGATATTCGGCAAAAATTACCAGGAAAGGATCTAAGAATTACGTCCCTAAACGTAATCTGGGAGCGGAGAAAATTCTATAAAAAGTGTCAATTCTCACGTAAATTCTACGATTTACTTTCTAAAAATTGCTCATCCGTCCGGGGCCTCATGGCTAGCCATGAGTCCCAGTGAGGGGGCCTTCAACACCACATTCATTAATTTTTCCGGAACGTTCCGTAAAAATTCTCAAACATCTCTTGAAATTTCTGTTAGATTTTACGCTTCCCAAAACAATTACGCGACTTTTTCGTATTTTTTCGGTGACAGACCGGAGGATTTAGAGAGCCCTCCCGATTTATTCTCCTCACTCTCCACAAAAATTCAGTAAAAACCATTGACACCAGCAGATTACGTGACTTATTCCGCAATTTTTATTAACCATTTCTCTCCATGCGTTGTCCTGAGTCTTATCCCCCCTCATCGCAATATTCAATTAAAAATCTAATAATCTCAGATCCCCTCAGAAGCTTATCACTTAAATTATTAGAACTAACGGTTCGCCTGCTTCTCCAAAAATACCTGAAATCTCCTCGCAACAATAATGAAAAACAGGAAAAAAAGAAATCGCGAATAAGAGCTTTTTCAATTTAACCCTCCCGAATGAATGATTAATCCCCGAGTTCATTGTCTTGGGATAAATATAACTGAGGCCAGTTTATTATTAAACGTTGGAATTGCGATTGTGAGGAAAAATAATTTGCCCCCCTCGGTTGGGATGAAATGAAATTGGCCGAGAGGGTGGAAGACAGTTGTGCGCCGTCGTCAGGAGTGGAAAAATCCGTCGACTCACCAGTTGTCTCTGTTCAGCCGAGTTTCACTCCATCTTGGCTGTTGACAGAGAAAATCCCAGCCGTTCAGGAGCCGGCCAACCGTCGATCCATCTATCGGTCTCTTTTATCCACTTTCTGTCTCTCTTTTACGGTCCTCAGAATGTCCAATTAGGTCGACGAAAACTTAATTAACAGTCGGTGGAATGGAATCGATGAAAACTCACTGAACTCTCATCCTCACAAATTCCAACCTCCCACACCTCACGCCTCCCACCCCCCCCACCACCACCGCCCAATTGCAGCGATGATGCACTCGGCTATTCAGACGCGAGATGCACCGGTTTATGCGCATGACAAATTACTCGTGAAAAGCCTTAGAATATCTAACTCACTCGAGTCCTGGCAATTACTGTCGTCGGGCTAAAGTTCCTCAACTGGCAATTCCAATGTCTAAATTTAATGTCTAATTAATTTTTTCAAATTTATTTGAAATGCTGTCCCATTAAGTATTGTCGGCTCAATATTCTACGGTAATAGGAGTGGCTGAATATCGCGCAATATATATTTATCATTCACCAGCTGAATAACATTTTATTCCGTCGAGTTAATTAATTCATTTGATGCAAATAAAATTCCCCTATTGGTAATACAAAATTATCAGCCCTAGAGTTGTCAATCAATTGTTGTCGTCGTAATTGTCGTTATCGTAGAGGTCCAGGTGATGGGTGTTGTCATGTGGAAATCGCTGATTAACCTCTTCCCGAGGGAGAATATTCAGGAGTTCGCACGGCAGATGGTACAGCTGAAAATTTGAGAGACCAGTAGGGAAACAATTGTGAATTTTCTCGTAGTTTTCATGAGGTCAATGAGTGAGGAAATAAAAAGAGGCGAGTGGACGGTCTTTTGAAAATTTTACGATTTCTCGACTAGTCCAACCTCTAGACCAATCGATTTTTAAATTCCCGAGACGAAGTGAAGAAGTCGGTGGAAATTTCAGGATTTCTCTACGTTTAATTTTCAAGCAAATCATGAAATCGATTTTTTTCTGTGAAAATAATACTTTCACAATGCACAATCAAAATCCTCTCCGCGGTCACGTAAATTCTTTTTCCGCTACAACTTCAAAAATACCCGATTAATTTCCATTCAATCGAAAAAAGGAAATTGAACCGGAAGTTATGGGTTCGACCCGCAATAATTCACACGAAAGAACAAATTAAAGTCGTTATTTACAGGAATTGTGGCTCACCCGATGATCACACTGAGACAAAACAATTTTCTGAGAAAAAAATCTCTACATCTGTTAAGAAACCGATGCCTCGAAAATTGCAAAGAAAAATAATATCCGACAACGAAAAAAAAACCTCAACAAAATTTCCTCCGAAAAATGAAAAGCAATTGATTTGCACTGAGAGAACGGCTTCTGCAGTGAAATTGTACGCGTTTAAGGGCCGGATGTAATAGTTCGTGACCTCGAAATCGCCGCGACTAATTACGAGAAGAATAATTATTAAATCATAAGCAAATCGCATTTCGGTCGTCCGTGCATCATCTCCGCAGGTCGGAAATTATTTCTACTGACGATTGGATAATTATTTTCCGTGTAATCAAGGTCGGCGATTTCGAGGTGACAAATTATAACACCCGGCCCTTAAAGAACCTTACAAATCTCAAAATTCAGACAGTCAGAGCCACCTCTCCCAGCGCCAATAGAAGGCCTGAACCTCTGGCTCCGATTGGTTGAATTTCGAGGTTTTTAGGGCACCCCAAACGCGAACATTTCCAGCCCTCACACCAATATAATTTTTTTATCAAACTATTTTACATTTTAAACAAAACAACAACTGACTCCCAAATCCTCCACTGAGAAAAAAATGAAAATTTTCCAATCAAATATTGTCCAACAAGAATTTAAACCAATTTCTACTCCAGAAATTTCGGACGTTTGATTGTCAAAAACAAATTCCGCCAGAATTCCTTTTTTTCTCAGTGAGCTCGGCTGAATTTCCGAGATCTCATGCTGTTAATAAAAATAATAACCATCCCCTCCGAAGCCAGTAAAAAATTCCCAGACAAAAATGCCAGTGTCCCCAGTACAAAACAATCGTTTCCCCTGAATTTTCCCCTCTCAAATTTCCGAATACGATCAACGACAAACCATCCAAAAATAATTTTCCTCTCCCATCCTCCCCAGCATAAAAATTCACCTGATCATTGGCATTGCCCCGCAATAGCATCTTCAGTTTTCGCAGACCGCAATGAACATTGTCCGGAGTATTTCCCCGACGAATGGCTCCTTGAGTTGGAAAATTCATCTTGAAATCCGTCGGCAGACCGCCAACAGCGCCGGCATCGGCACGCTTACCAGTCGTCCATCCGCGACTGTATTGAAAGGTCTGGCAGGTAACTAAGGTCACAGTCACCAGGAGTATCACCAATACAGTCATTGCATTAGCCATCTGTCAAATAATTGGGCTCAATATGAGAATGATTATGGGCAGTTGTTGCGGGCGTGGACAGAGTGTGCGGATTGGAAAACGAGTGTTAACGCGAAACAACGGAATGGCCGAGTTGTGTCACAGTTGACTTGTTAAATCAACGATCCGTGAATTAATGACTCGCCAGAGGGCGGGCGGGGGGACTACACTCCCCCCCCCCCCTTTCGCTCTATCGACAATCAACAATGATGACTACACGGCTCTTGACTCGGCGGCATTTTCGCCGCAAATCAACGATTTATTTAACCGCGATGAACACAATGAGACTGAAAATTTGAAAATCCAATGGAAAGTTGTGAAAATTTTTTGGACCGCCGCTCACTCTTTCGGCGCTAATTTTAAGAGGCCATTAACGCTACGCGCGTCCCTGGTCATTAAGATAAGAGTAAGTGCTACTAAGTGTCCTGTGGATAAGAGACAGGACCCAGTGTCTGGGTTTGCTTGAACAAGGGCGTATTCAGCCTGGGCGTTCTCCATTTAAATGCGTTAGAGCGTCGGATAAAATATCCGAGGGCTTTATTTTACTGATGTCCGGGCGGGCTAATTTTGGGGTGCTCGATATTGGGGAGAGAAATGTGAAACGTGTAGTTTTTAAAAGGTATTGATGAGTTTTTTGGTGGGGAAAATCAATTTTGAAATTGTAAATTTGAGACAATTGATTTAAACCAGCTTATTTAGGTTGGGCGATTGACTCGTCAAAATTTAGTAATCAGTGATGATTTTAATTCTTGCCACGAGAATAGTTGATTGGGAATTTTTCTTTTTTTTCAGTGCGAGAAGAAATCCCGGACATTTGAGTATTGAATTTTTAATTTCCCCAATTATCCCCGATTTTCAGAAATTCAAATTTTTTAAATTGAAAATTAAGGTATTTTGAGAAGAATTTTCAGCGACAAAATTCGTAATTTTTGATTTCTCATCCGTAAAAATTAGGAATTAATTTCTAAAATTAAATTTTATACCTCTCTTTTCAATTTCAAAATTTTTCAAATTGTTTATCACTTCCAAGGGCAAAAAAAATATATTAAGTTCCCAAAGAATAGACAAACGTCGACGTTGATAAATAATATTCATAAAAAACGAACCGATGAAAATTTTAATGGTAATATCGACACGCGTCCGATCGTTGAAACAATTGTTCCATTAGTGCCAACAGTAATAGCAAAACGTAATGCTCTTCATTATTCATGGAGGGCCATTAGTACGGATTGAGTTCGAGACACGAGAAATAACGAGAATATGTGAATGATCTGATCGGAAACTATTGATTTTTAAATTGACATCGCGTGGTATCTGACAGCGAAAAAATTCATACACTCGGCATTCCAATGTTATAGGATATTAAATAACTATTTCAAGGAATAGGTCACCGCTGAGACTACCGCGACTCTCGCATTTTCAATTTCAATGCGAGTTAATATTCGATATAGTTCATTTTTATTAGACTGAGCCGGGATTTCATAAGAATTTTGATGCTTCGCGGCATTCCAGTGAAGCTATAAACTCTGATCCTCTAGTTTCCCGGGAGTACCTCTTCCTCCCGCCACTTCAAGTGTCTTCTTAAATATCGATTCGCCCATCGCAGAAGTTGCAATTGAAAAATCATCATCTCGTCCTTCAATTTCGACTATAAAAATAGCTGGAAAAAAAATTATTCACTCATCCCCAAAAACTAATGAAAAAAAATCCTCAAAATTGGAAAAAAAAAATTGACTGAAGCTGATAACAATCAGACATTATGTGACCTTACGCGAGGAAAAATTAATGAATAAATTTTCAATGCTCGTTATTAATTCCTACAGCCCGACGGACCCGCGGAAATGGGGGGGAAATCATCCGACGACGCCATCTTCTGGAGTCTCCGAGGCTCATTGCTATTTACCGATAATGGATTCGAGGGAAAATAATTAATTCCAAAGTTTCGAATGGTGATTGAATATTAAAATTGACTAGCAAGCAGGCTGCATCGAAGTTGTCTAATTACGGAAAAGTGGGATAAACTTTTTCCCCCCTCCCGGGGCGAATATCCAGAAAGACCCGGTAATATTCTCCAGTGGGCAATATAGATAACTGTTAAAATTAATGAAAAAAAAAAAATTGAGATATTTTGTAAAATACTTTGAAAAATTGAAATACAACGCTACATCATCTCGCTGATTTGATTTTCCTCCTTTTCTGCAACTTCCGCACTTTTTTACAACTTCCGAAATGACATGGGATGATAAATCGGGTTATCCCGCGTTGCACTATCTTTGAAATGAATACGGATATGAAATACTAACTCGATATGTCATCGGACTGACAGTTGTAGAAGTGATAAATTACTTGATATAAAAGTTAGATACCGAATACGTCAATTAAGGCAATCGCCCAGGTACCACCGACACCTGAACAATTTCCAACACGAAATGAAAAAAAATTGAGCAAAAAAAATTGCGTGTGATTGTTTAAAATGAACAAGGGTTGAATACATTTATTTAGCAATTTGTTGATTTACCTTTTTCGTAGAAAGAGTATTTATAGTTTCTTGAGCGAAGCGAGTGACGCAGCAGTCGATTATTCGTCAAGTGTCGAGTGTGACAAATGAAAATTGAAATGACAATTTTTTTTCAATATATTTTACGACAATTTCGTGTGAATTTTAACTGGTAATATACACCTCGACCTGTTGCGAGTTGAAATTCTGAAGGAGCAGTGTACTCGGGGGATGTTGGCTCGCGCCTTTATAAGACGCAACCCCCCACACAAATCCCACCCATACACTTCGTAAAACAGCCCCTGCGTCGTTCTTCCATTCAATGGGCAATCGTGATTATTGTTATTATCCCCATCACGAATCAGGAAACAGAAACAATGGATTTGAACGAACTACACGAGCCGAAATACTCGAATTCAGGGAACAGCCTGAAATTATAGTTAAGCCTATTCTGAACTTGAAATTGACGACCGACTCAAAAATATCAGGAGATCGTATTTTTATAATTTTTTTTTTTTTTCATTAAAAATAATTATTTTAAGTGAAATGCCCTATAAAATCTGCGCGCATTTACATCTCAACGATTACTCTCAATAAAATTAACATTCAATCCCCACTTGAGTGAAAATAAGTTGAGTATTTAACGAAGCGAACGGGGGAAATTTCATTACGCGAATTGCCTACTCGCCAGTTCCATTATTTTGATTATTTTGCGCCCTTCCTCGTGCCGGTAAAGAGGAAATCTACTCATCTTGAGTAGTTTCTCCCTCGACGCTCGCGACAAATTTTCAAACTAAATTTCAGGTCAGGCGATTTGAATGTGAGAACGCGGGTCTACATGTTATTGTTCTCCTGCGCTTGCGCGACGCATGCGCAGTCGAGTGCCTGATCGTGAAGCCCATGGAGAACGGAAGAGAAGGTCAGGGAATGGGGTGGAGGGAGATTTTAAAAAACTTTTTGTGAAGATATCGGGGAGGTACTGAAACTAGCGGTACGTGGCGCTGATAGTCACCTCGTGAAGCATTCACATGAATTAATTACAAATTAATAAATTATATTAAAATTAATCTTTAATTAATTAAATTTGCATGTTGCGTAATTATTTCTTGGGAATATTCTTGCAATAATTGGATGGTACTAAGAGGAAGTCAATGAAGAAATGGTATATTTCGTAACAAGTGGAAAAAAATGGTTTTTGGCGAGGGGGAGGTTTATATCACGAGCCGAAGGCGAGGGATATAATCTCAGGAGTCAAAAACCACTTTTTTCACGTGTTGCGAACAATATTTTTCATCACGCTGTGTCGGAAAAGTAACTTTTCAGTCACTCTCTGTTTCGCGTCGAGTGACTGAAAAATTCTTTTTCAACACATTGAGATGAAAAATATTGTTCGTAACACGTGAAAAAAGTGGTTTTTGACTCGTGGAATTATATCACTCGCCTTCGGCTCGTTTTATGAACCTCCCACTCGCCAAAAACCATTTTTTTTCACTTGTTACGAAATATACTATTTCATCTCAATGTGTCGGAAAAGCACTTTTCAGTCCCTCGACGCAACGTGATGAAATAGTTATTTTCATCGCTAGATCTTCAATCTAAATTCTAACGATGTTCAGGAGCGAATGAAAAATTTTTGAAAAAAGACAGAAAATTTGAAGATTTAAAAAAAAATTTGTTAATGAACCTATGAAGAGATGAACTGCAAAATTTCAGACAATCTGGGCACCGCGCAATAATAAAAATATATCCTCTAATATGAGGTTAAATGGGGGATCGATAACTTTAGCCATTTCCCTACCTTATCGACCAGTCGGTAAAATAGGAAAACGGCAAAACCTATCGACGCCCTATTTAACCTCACGTGTGAGATTAAATTAATGATCACATTAATTTTACTATTAATTCTGGAAATGATCTCCATCTTATTTCTATTATTATTCTTTATAATTTGTTATATTGATATTATTAATATTGATTAATTATTTATTTTCCCAATTGTTTACCATTTCTCGTCAATTAACGATAGGATTGAACAATTAAAATATAAAATTGTATTCTAACGTTATTTTTGGGCTCGTAAAATGTCAAAATTCCAAACCCATTTCGTCAATTTTTTCTACAGAAATATAAACAAATTTTTTTTTGGCGTTTTATAAAATCCTACATCAATATAATTTATTAATGAGAATAAAAATTGGAGGATGGAAGAATGGCTCAAATCCAAGTCTCCCACTCCAACAAGTACAAAATAAGAGGAAATATTCTCAACACTCCCTAAAAATTAAATTATTTATCGTTAGTTTTACCCCGATAAGTCTAAATAATGGATTTGAACGATCGGTAAAGCGAGCATCAGCACAACTAGCGGCCGCCACGAGTACCTCTGTCGTATCCTCAACATTGGGGCTCAAACCCTCGACACTCTGCCTCCTTCCCTTCAACTCTCCATGCGTCAGTCAGTGCGACAGACGCGTGAGCGCGACTCCTGTTGGTTACTTTGTCAAACATGCAGTAGTTGAGTGATCACAAAACAGTGTTGGTTGTAAAACGACAATTGATGAAAAAAAACCCAAAACTTTGGGAACATCCCCGGTGAAAAAACAAAACGACTAGTGGTGGAACAACTCTTCCCACAAATTCCCCGCACCCGACAACCAATTGGCCAATGGATTTGACAGATATTGTGGTAATTCCAATGTCGGACATGATTATGACGCAAGTGCGAGGTGCGCGAAAGGCGCAGTGATCCGTGCGGAAACTCGACATCAATCGGTACAGGCTGTACTCCGTACGATGGAGTCTATTAGAAAATGGTTCTACAGGCCTAAGGTGAGAGCCCAACAGTTGACGCTAATAATCATCGATTTCTTTGGCCCTCCCCAGGTACTTTTGACAACTCCTCAATCCACTGCATCCTCTGTTCTACAAAAACAATCACTCAAGAGGCCTCCCCCTCTCCCCAATCCACTCATCTCACTCCCTCTCTCTCTCTCCCTCTCCGTCACATTTGCGAATTTTTTCAGTGCTCAATGCTCGCATTCACTCACACCCATTCCAATTGCCATGAAAAATCCATTGTGGTAATTGATATTTTCCTATTGACTATTTTTCTCAATTTTTTTTTCATTTCATCTCATTTTCAGTCGTCAGAACCTGAACAAAGCCAAGTGACACACGCGAGTCTGCGCTTTTGCCACCTGTTCGAAAGTGGAATTTTATTTCTACGTGAAAGTTTTATTCCTCCGGTGGTAAATTAAACGATACCAACATTTCGTGAACAATGGGGATAAGCCGATGGCTGTCACTCGGAACGAAATGTCATGGCAATAGAGCAGACAGCCTGTGATCTAGATGGTTACGGGCATGATGTGGCTTTCATTTTTCCTTTTTCTTTTTATTCTCCTTTTTTTTTTTGATGAAATAATGCACGATATCTAGTGTCCAGAATCAATGAGCAAATAATCAATGCATACTGAATTTGTTGTTTTGTGTTTCAATGCTCTGGATATTCAATGAATTGATTATTGGCTTTTTCGGAAAAGTGAGGGGGGCATTTAAATGAATGACAGGGCTCGTTCACGTGCGCAAGCTGAGTCCATTGTGTGGGGCGCACAGATGGTCACGGATAGTCTTTGAGAAAATCTTGGTATAAAATTCCAGATGGGTGAATAATGCAATGAGACAGCAATTACAATTAAATGTCTGGTAATGTTTTTTTCTAGCCTTTTTTGTTTTCTTGAAAATGTAGGGGAATTATTACGATTACGAAGTCGTTAGATTTTTAACAATATTTATCCAAAATCGCGAGTGTTCAAGGGAGCATAGATAATTTTTTTTATCTGAGTGATAAAGTTGTTATCTGCATCTCGATAACACTTTCAATTCACCGACACAAATTTGTGAGACAATATTTTTTTAAATGTGAGCTGGAGCCTTCGAATAAATTTTGAGAAAAATTTAGAATTGAGATTTAGACGGAATGGAATGATTGAACAAATTTTATGAGGCCATAATTATTCGTTATTTGTTAATTAAGTATTGGAATGGGACATTATTGTTGACGTCTGTTGCTATTATCATCAGCTGATATCAAATTATTGTGGATTTTTTTTTTATAATTGGAAAAGTTTCCCTTTCACGGTTACTTTGATCTTATTTTCCGCCACTTTCCAATCATATTTACTTAAGAAACAAATGTAAACCCCTCGGGTGGCTCCCGTTGGCTCCTACGGGGAAAGCCGTAGCTCTACGTGACGAACAGAAAGTAAAAGTGCGTGCGATAGCCGGACTAACTGCGTGGCCTCGACCTGAGGTTCTCCACTTGAATTAAGGATTTTTATCCAAAATCGCGACTACCTCAGACATTTTTTCCGGCGCTTCAATTAATATTTCTCTGTCTTACTCGTTTATTATTATGATTTTTTTTTAATAACAGAATTGATGTGTCAATTTCTGTCGAGGCCACTGCAATTAATTTTTTGTCAACTTGAGGGGAATTAATTTTCCTCGGTCTGAGGCCCGAGAAAATAATTGAAAAATTTTGTCGACGATGGAAAAATGTAATGACGAATTTGAGCTCGAATTATGAATTAATTTGTCCGTAAAATGAATATTCAACGGTAATGGAACAAAGTAAATCCTGAGAACAAGTCCTGATAACTGTAATTTATGCGCGAAAAAAAATACCAAATGCGATAGTACCAGACGTTGAGTACATGTACATTAGCGAGTAACTGAGAACGAGGAGATAGAAAAAAAATACAGGTGATTCATGACAGATTAATGAACACTCATTTGAACGAATCGGACATGAGTTTTCCCAGTTTGTTCGCTTCAAATCAGCTGCAAACACTGTCGACGATGTCCGCGACAATTTCAGTGCAATAAATCCCAAGAAAATTATCGTAGATTTAACAAAAAAAAAAAAAAAAACACGTTTCATCCGCCAAAAACGCGATCTCTTGTGCTTGAGACTTAATTATGGAATAAAGCCTTGGAATTCTTTATCCCTGACTTAACTCGGAAATTCCAGAAACAATTTTTTTTAAAAAAACATCTGGAGAAACTTTGATGAGTGTATACTCGAGTGTTTCAATTCCACTCGGGGGGATAACATGAATTCTACCGCTGAAAATTGAATTTCAAAAATAACTAGATCGTCGAAGTTGATAGGTCTTAATTAGCGCGTGCAACGTCGCGTTAAAAAATGAGATAGACACCTAAAAAAAAACTCTTATCTAATCAATCATAAGAACTCCGTATTACAATTGAGAGTATATTCCCGTACATAAATAAATTCTCAATTTTCAATCGTCAATTTTACCAAAATATTTTTTCAACCTTATTATATCATCAAAAATGTCGACGACCGCACAATTTCGAGTGAATTTACTTAATAAAAAAAAATAACCTCGGGTTCACAATATTTTACCTTGAGAGTCTCTCGATAATTTCCAAACCTTCATCTTTAACGATTCCACGTGTCAAAAAACAATCTGACATTTCTGGGGGAAACTAGTGGCTCGGCAATTGTTGAATAAAAATTGCGAGATAATTCGCAAAATCGATAGCCTCCCGGCAACATTTCCCCGCTAAAAATTGTTCTTATTTGTTTGCATGTTTTGTTTGTATTTTTTGTTTTCTCTCTCAATGAAATAGAAAACAAAAAGTCGGCATAGCCAGTATTGCATAGATCACCTCAAAGGGAAGTAACTGGATATTCACATTGTTGTGACGCATTGGATCGTTGATGTGTAAACTGCGTCTCGAATAACTGAACTCGATAAAGTACACAGAACCAAAGTGAGAAACTCGAATACATCAGTTTACAATAGACCACGATAGAAAGGGTACACAAAGTACTAAAACATCCTCTGTTATCCGTTTCCGGAAGGCTCTCCATAAAATAGAAAAGCAACTGAATAGCTAAAATATTCAAAATATCAAACAACTTCTGATTACTTTCAATTAATTTTAAAGATAATTATTCGGAAAACGAAAAAAATGGTGAAAGGGTTTTCGTTTAAAATAGAGGGACTTGATAATATCCCAAGGAATGTTTAATTTATAAAAAGGGGATAAAAAATTAGTCGAATAATGAAAATATCGAGATTTGATTTGAAATAATGATCAGGTGATCTCCATTTTTAAAAAAAGATCTTGGATATTTTATTAGAAATCCTCAGCCAATGTTGCCAAGGCTTTTGTGGCTCTCCGGTGCAAATGTGACAGCCGGCAGGCCTCAGGCCCCCTTTGTCCCCAACCAATTTACGACCGCAGGGGACGGCTTTTCCCAAAATTTTCTTCCACAAATACATTCTCCATCAAATGGAAAAGCAACCGTATTCGTAAACTAAAAGAATTGTCAAATAAAAATTTATTACTTCCAGATGGTTTAGAGAGGGTTATTCAACAAGGAAAAAATCCTAGTTTTCGGTAAAAATGTAACCCATTCTCCATAAAATGATAAGGCAACTGGAATCCTAAATTATAAAAAAAGTGTCAAACATTTAATTACTTCCCACTAATTTTACCGATAATTATTCAAGAGAGAAATCCTGGCTTCGAAGAAAAACGTAACAAATCGTCACCATTTCAGAAATTAATTATCATTCTATTATTTATAATTTTATTATAATAACAAAATTAAATTCTGTAGCTAAGTGGCAAAACGAGATAAGTGCATTTTTTCATCTTTTCGAAATTCGTATTATCTCAGTAAGGAATAATATTAGGAGAAATTATCAGAAGAAATTATTTGTTGCAAAATTGATGACCTACAAAAATGATCTTGTGACATTATCTCCTAAAACCACTCCTTACCAGGATAATTCGAGTTTTATAAAGATAGGAAAAATACTCTTATCCCGTTTTTCCACTTCGCTACAGAATTATTTGTTAATTAATTTGTTTCCCTTTGTTGCATACTTTTCTCAGTCAAATATTAAATAATTAAAAAGGCGCTTTCCTCATTGCTCATCAAATCTCAGGGACAAATCTAATTTCTAGGAACAATATCAAGAAATCCTTAGAATCCCCGACCAAAATTCCCAATTTAAAGCTGATGTTATTAATTACAATTAATTACCCAAAATCCCTACAAAATGGGGATAAATTCCCCAAGAATATAAAATTTTTCTACCTCTGTAAATTACAAAGATAGGAATATTGAGATAATCGGTAATTGAGTATCTAGAACGTGGTGATATTTAATTGCAACAAGTTGAATGATATCATACGTTCTAATTGTAGACATTGACAAGTCTATAATTACAATCACAATCAACTTCATTGTTTGCCGGGTATTTCCTCCTTTGAAGTGGAATGCCAAGCAATTGGCTGGCACAAAAGAAGGTGTTCCCCCTGGTCGATTCCTCACTTCTCAGTAGGAGTAGTAAATAAATAAATGGACTGAAGAATAATTTTTCATTTTCTCGTCTTCAGAGAGATGACACAAGTCTTCTGGCTCAGTTCTTCTACGCCAACGAGGCCCTAACAGCTGTCGCCTGTGAATTGGACTCATTCGATGGCAGACAAGAGCCAGAAAGATGCACAACACTTGTCAATCAACTCCGCCACTGCCAGGACAAAGTTTTGACAATATGCAATCAGATAATGGACGAGTTGATACCCGAGAGTCGTGCAAATCGGGACTTCAGAGTTAAATTTCCAGACGATGTAATGCAGGAGAATCTTGCCGGCCAACTGTGGTTCGGCGCCGAGTGTCTGGCTGCTGGTTCATCGATAATGAATCGTGAAGTTGAGAGTTCGGCAATGAGACCACTCGCCAAAGCTCTAACAAAATCCCTAGAAATCGTTCGCAATTTACTTAGGGAGCACGCACTCAAGGGCCACATGAACTTAAAGGTAATTCAATAATTCACTTATAACTTGATGCATCAATGAATTAATTTACCATATTTACGACTATAGGAATTGTTCCAGGCGCAGAATCCACTGGAGCCGTCTTTAGAAAAACTCATAGAATCACTCAAAATATTTGATCGTCTCTTTGCTGACTTTGAACTGTGCTACGTTGCGGCAATGGTGCCAGTGAAATCCACCAAGGAATATGAACAACAAGAGCTCGTTTGTGTTCTCTTCTCTGAGACACTTCAAAGAGCACTTGAACGCGGCTTATTGAGCCAAGCTGATGTTGATAATTATGAGCCAGCCCTCATGTTTACCATTCCAAGACTGGCAATTGTATCGGGCTTGCTGGCGCCACCTGGAGGTCCTCTTTGTCTCAATTCAGCTGATACAATCAGCGAAATGTTTCGACCATTCAGGGTGAGTGCTCCATTGACTGACAGTTTTTTTTTCTTCTATTGAACTTGAAAAAATTCTATTCGTAAATTATCATCTTTCAGAATTTACTGTTAAAGATACGAGAACTCCTGTGGACACTCAACAATCGTGAGCTCTACATGCTCGAGAAGCTTTTGTGCTCAAACGAGGAGCCCTCAGCTCCAATATCCCAGTCAACGAGAAATGTCTGTCAACAAGATCTCGAGGAATTTGTACACAATTTCTACACTGATTATCCAAATTGCAAAGACTTTATCGTAGACTTTTACACTGTTACAAAAAATACAGGCTCTAATATGGACGAAGTAGCGAATGATGCTGTTGAAATATTGGAGCAAGACAATGCCAGAATAGAGTACCTGATTGAGAGGAGACTGATTGATAAGCCAGACAGAGATAAGAGAAAAGAGAGAAAACACAAAGTTAGAGCAGAACATTCCAATAATTGTCCCCACACTAGAACAATCACACCAAAAGATGATATTGTTGTTCAAGAATCGAGCAATGCTAATCAATTAGAAATAATGGGTAATCAGTTGAGAAATGGTGATTCAACGGCTGGACAATATTTTGTTGATTCAGTGCACTTGGATAATCCAGTGGCCAGTGAATTCGATAGAGACGAGGGACACACGACCGATGGCGATGGTTTTTTGAGTCCTGATATTTCCCAAATTCTTGGTGCAACTGGTAACATTGAAATTCCACAAACTCAATATCTGTTGAATCAAGTGTCTCATGAGAACAATGTAACCGGTGAAACCATTCACGTTGACAATTCACTACCTGATATGGATTCGAAAAAGCTCATTTCCGAGGCTAACAAAACATTATCGAGTTTATTACTCGAGGGAGAATGCCCAAATGAAATATCAGAGCAAACTGATTCCGGTATTTGTACAGTGATATCATCCGAGAATACTAGTTTGTACGATAAGAGTCCCGAGGAGAAGAAAACATTTGCCAATGAGATACAGCAGGAGGATTTGGAGATTATTGAGGGTGAAAATTCAAGTGAAACTTGTGTTCCATTTTCAAGCTCATCACCACCAAGGGACAACAGTGTTGATGACAACGTGTGTATGTGTATTAAAAGTGAAAAAACCATATCGCTAGATAACCAAATGGAAACATCGAGTCAGACTAATTGTACTAGTGAAACATCAAAAAATTTACCAAGAATATCCTCAAATTTTAACGGGACCAATGAGGAATTTGTGGGCTTGGCGTATGGTAATGGACAAATATCCGTCTGTGATTCAAATCAATCGACCTTTCAAATTAATTACTCCGATAATTGGGAGAATCTCAATCTCAATATCGAGAGCTCTGGCTCGACTAAGGAGTTCTGGCGTGATTTAAAATCCAAAAATTGTCCATCAACCTCCCAAGATATCAACAAAATTGGTAATAATATTGAGCGATACGCACAGGAGAGGATATCGGCCCGTAAGACTAAGGAGAATAAGTTGAAGAAACGCCAGCGTAAATTTGACCGTAAAATTGGTAAACGAGTGCACGAGGATATGCAGAGAAGTTTGTCATGCAGTGTTCGTGGTGGTGGGCCCTTGTCGCCAAGCAGCGAGAGTTCTCGATCTAATTCGACAGATCGTTGTCTGTCCAATCCAAGATTATCACATTTTGGAGCTAGTCTTCATCCAAGTCAAAATACAAGGCAAATGCCGAACTTTGGGAGCCACAGTCCGCAAAGGAGTCCCCGTTTGTGTCACTTTGAGCCAAGATCGGAGAATTCTTATAATCAAACGCCCGGCCACAGAAGTCAATTGACCTCATCGTCTCAGAATCGCAAGCTATTGGATCACAGACGATCGAGATCCGAGCAGTTGGCCAAAATGAGGAAGAAAGAGCATCGTTATGACAATGATGGAAAACGTCAGAGTGTTATTGAGCCCCAACAGGCACTTCCCAATGATGGTCTTGGCCTCAGAACCCAAAAAAGTGGCTTAGCCATTGAAAGTTTATTCCCGGCAAACGCCCAGACCAGGGACGATGAGCAGACTCCAATTAGAGGACCTAATTCAGTGAGCCTAGTTAATCCTGGTATTATTGCTGCTAGAGCAGCAGCTGCAGCAGTCGCTGGCAGCACAACCTCATCCCATCTGGACCTACCTAGTAGAGCTCCGACAGATGGTGGATCGAGCTCAAGTTGCTCGAGTTGCTGTGACTCGAGCTCGGAGACCAGTGAATTTCAGAGCGACTGCCAGGACGACGAGGAGATTGCACTTGCAATGCAAGCCGCTGAAATTGCCAATAGAAATCAAATTAGGGCGAAATTCAGGTGAGATTATTTCACACAACCACCACTATCCCCTTTCCTAATTCCAATTATTAACGATAATTTTTGATATTCAGATCCTCGGAGGACTTGGTACATCGATTATTCGTCTGCATTGCTGGTGTTGCTGATCAGTTGCAAACAAATTTTGCATCGGATCTTCGAAATATTCTGAAATGTGTCTTCCTCATGAATAGTACACAAGTTGAGAGTAGCGATGAAACTAATTCCACTAATCAACCAACCCAATCCGAGAGATTGAATTCCATTGAGACTTTAGACAATGGGGCGGACATTGAGCGACAGGATTCCCTTCACGAGGAGGACGACGAGCTCGAGGATACAACTACAACGAATGAACGAAGTACGATACAATTTTAAATATCAATGACATTTGGTGATTCGCCAAAAGTTTTTCCTTTTATATATAAACAATTGTCTCCGAAATTTCAATTCAATGAAAATTATTATTTCCATGGACAATTGATAATAATTTTCCCACCATCACTCACTGATTTTTATTCATCTAATTTTCAGCTTCACCAGTTACGGAGAGGGGCGAGGAGTGCGTGGAGAGGGCGCCCGCATGGGTCCCAGACAATGACGCTCCTCGTTGTATGGCATGCCATGCTGGCTTCACTGTCGTAAGACGCCGACATCACTGCAGAAATTGTGGCAAAGTATTTTGCGGCCGTTGCAGCAGCAATAATGTACCTCTGCCACGTTACGGACATACAAAACCTGTACGAGTTTGCAACAGGTGTTTTCTCTATCAAGTGACACCATTCACAGTGTCACAAGTAACACCAACTAGCTGAATACTCTGATAAAATCATTCACATATATTTTTTTAATGCAAAGTTAATGCTGAATGCCTTCATTCGAGAACTGTAGTCAGGTTAGCTTTATTGACAAAAAGAAAGATGAAAAAAAAAACAAAAAAAGAAGCGTTTATCTCCTAATAAAGTCAACCACAATGTTCGAGGAGTATTCTTCGCCATTTGCTACTTACTACGTTTATGAGAGCTCTAGTGAGTGTTATAGCTCTCGATAAAATCATTGAAGGATCGGTTATAATTGTAATGACTATTGGTCCTACTTCAAGCATCACATAACTGCCTGTGTATAAATACTTTACGAGAGAATAAATCATAAAATGCATCACAATTATCTGTTTGTGCCAAATTCAGAAGACAATAAAGCTTCTTCTGTCCATTTCAAGAACAAGTGTAATTCCAAACTTATATTGTAAATATAAATCAAATTGTCTTATTTGAGAGTGGTAAATACAGAGGGGGGAAATATTACTTTGTGGCATGCAGCTGAAGCCAATTGCATTCCCAAATTTGGATGAAACAGGAGAAAAAAAAATATATATACAAAGAAGACTGTTCGATTATTACATGTCAGAGTATTAACTACCGAATTTTTACGGCTCCGTTAAATATGGTACTCAATTTGTTGTTTTAGCTGAAGGAAATATCATTTTAAAGGTGGCAAAAGAAAAAAAATTGAATCACTGATTTTATAATACAGAAGAAACTTGTGACTTTTGAGTTGTTTGTTGAATCACATTTTATATGAAATATTTTGATTTTAATTATCTCATAGGGCTTATGAAATTATCGAGTTGTGTGGAGTTAATCACAAGGTTCGAATAAGATCAAGCAATGACCAAGTCTGATATATATATATATATATGTATATATATCTATATATACGTGTTCTATAAAAAAAAAAACATAACAATAAAACTGAAGAAAGACATTCTTATTCCATTGAACATGTATCCAGAGTCTTATCCCATTTAATTTCTCCAGAAATCCTACATAAACTAGAACTCTCATTATTATTGTAAATATAAAAATGTATTTTTGGGCTCTAGCCCCCTCTCCCCCTCCCCATGAAAGGATAAAAAATATGTGTGAAAAAAATACATCTATTGAATAGTCATGTACTCCAATTTCTCTTGAATTCAAGATTCCTTGGTAATATCAACTTAATCAACATTCTAATGCTCACTCGTTTGGGTCTATAGATTTAGCAATCTTTTATTATTAAATTGATATGTGTGGTTGTCTGAATCATTGAGAATTTATTATAGCGGCATTACTAGTATATCAACGATAGAAGTTGAGACAATTAGATGGAGAAACATTATTTTTTACACGATCGAAATGCCTTATTGTAGGAAGAAAAATTTCGGTAACGGGCTTTTAACCAGTGAAATGTGTAACAATTGCGCGCTGATTTTGACTGATGTGTATAAATGTGGATATTTTTCCTTGGGTGCCTAAATTCCAACTCTACATGTGCTCATATGATTTATTCATTGAAGTGAAAAGTAACGAAAAACATACTTTTTTGTCTTTTTTTTTTTCTGAAACAAGTTTTATTTGGGGCCAGCAAAATTTGACAGCTTTACAAATAAATAATAAATTTACTCTCGACAAAATCGAACAATTAAGGTCAAGAAGTAATTTTGTTAAAACCTTATTTACCAAATTACGAAATTTCGGTCATATAATTATTGTTATTTAATTTGAGAGCGAATTTCTTGTCTCGTCTCGTTTTGAGTGAAACGAACGAATTGGAAGAGTAAAAAAGGTATCGAAATATCGAATTACAAAGAAGTACATCTAAAAATATAATTATTTGCGTATGAAGAATAAAAATTGCACAACAAAATCGATTTTTGCGAATATGGTACACTAAAAAATCGTTTTTCAAGAATAATTTTAACAAAATATTTTTTTTGGCACAAGTAAGACTTGTTTGAGTACTTCGTCATTTTTTTTTATCGACGTGCAGTCGATGCTGAAATCACTCGTGCGTGAAGTAATTTTTATATCATTTGTTCCGTGAGTAATCGCATCATTCTACAAGAGCGCACTCTCAGTTAATTAATTACAATAACAAGAAGAAGAGAGAATGTAATTAGTCATTTAAGTGATTCTCCGCACAAAGTCATGTATTTATTGTGCGCCGCAAATCAGCAGATTATCCCTATGTACGCAGTGGACAAAAAACAAAATTGTACATACCGATTGTTGTACAGAGTTAGATAGCAGTAATGTGTGTAATATATAAATCAATCTGACAGAAAATAACTAATCAAGGAAATAATTTTTGTTTTTTAGTCTTGCAGTCGGTAAGAAAGTGAAAATGTCTGATTAAACTGGAGTGATTATGCGCGAAGCGATTAAAATGAAAAATTAATAATATATGTTTTCCGTAATTTGGCCTTTATGCCATGAATTATGGTTACAAATTATAAACCATGTAAATATAAATAAAATTTGTTATTTCAAAAGACTTTAAAGTTTGAATGAAAATATCCAATTTTTTTCCCCTCTAACTCGACTTTTTTTACAGGTGTCAAAATCTAATTATCCAGTTTATCCGATTTTTTAAGATTTCTATGACCTTCCGGAAAATTAAGCGTGTGAAATACAAAATCACTTCGCTTCATCTCGTTTTTAATTTAAATTTATAACTGTTGGGGATCGATTTACTACAAAAATGAACTTCCAAATGGACAAATTTGCAGGTAAAAAATTAAAAATAAAAATAATGTCGATAATGTACAGCTGGGGCTACACCCGTGGGCCCTAATTAAAAAAAAAATCGGATGAGAGTATCGATCTCCTCGAAGAAATACACGTCCGAAATTCCTTCATTCCCATGGAGACTTGTAAACAATCTGTCATTCCCAAAGCCATACGTTCCATTACACAGAACTTAGTCGACGAAAAGTGGAAGTAAAGTTTAGGTAGCAAGTTTGACATTGTATCAAGTATTAGTTTCGTATCAATATCGAGGGAGTTTGAGCCTGTATTATCGTACAAGTTGCAGAAAGCCGAAGTTCAAAGTTTACCTGAAGAAATACACGTAAACTTGCCACAATGGATATGGAAATGAATGCCGATGACAGAGTAACTGCATCCAATTTAATCCATATAAATCATATTTTATTATTATTATTATTTTCGCGAAGTGAACTCATCATGAAAATGTAGGAATTGACGAGGCAAATGCTTGACATTTGGACATTTAAGGCGCTCGTATTTTTGACTTTTATAAATAATTTGAGACTCCACCGAAATGTCAATTGCGATAGGCTATTGTTCTCCTTCGGTATTATTATATTTCCCCCCAAGTTGTCCAATATTCAATAAAATCTCGTCAACTTTCACTTGGTTCAAATTAATCTGCCACTGTCCCGTTAAACCGTTAATTCGACACTCGGAAATGGTTGAGTTATTAGACAATCAATTGAACATTAAAGATGCAATTACACCGGTAACCACAATAACAAATGTAATTATAACTGAACAAGAGGCCACAAATGTCACGAGTAAAACCATCAGTCGCGCTAGCAGCAACCAATTTATGTTTAATTTTAATTAAAATGAAATTAAAAGAAAACACCAATGGGGGAAAAAGTTTTTGTCGGGACAATTTTGTTGCTGTAATGGATGAGGTTAAACTGTAGAAATTATTTCTTTGAAATTCAATCTCATTTGCAGGACGACGGGAGTGAGAATGGAGAGCCATCAGCAGCAGGAAGCTCAGCTGGCAGTGTCTTTTGTGTGCTCGAACGCGATTACGCGAGGGTAAGAATCATCTCTCAACGTATGAGTATAAAACACTTTTTTTTCTGTCCTCCCCCCCTTTTTTTCCTATTTTTTCACGAGACAAGTTTTTATTCTGTGATAAAATCTTCCGACGGGTATGCTCAATATCTCCCGGAAACACAATCTTCCTCATCAATTTGTGCTGGTGTAACGGGAAATTCGCGCGCGGATATTAGACGAAAATCCATTGGACGAATTTTATGAACGTCACGTACACGTAATGAAGTGTTCCAATAAAATTCGATGCTACATCAGCGGAGGGCCGGCTTCATTCGTGATATTGATAAAATTCCGTGGATTTTTAACTCAAACTTAGTCTGACGCGCGTAAATGAGATTTCTGGGGTGAAGTGCCAAAAATTAATCAGAGAAGAGATTTTTCTTTGTAAAATACTCTCGAGTCGACTCAGCACTCACTCGGAATTTTTAAGAATATCTTCGAATCTAATGGAGATAGCGAAATTTTAGTGATTACTTTTTTTGTAGCTCTCAATTTGCTGCACGAAAAAGGCTATTACATAAATTTTACTATCTGCCTGAGATTCGAGATACAGCGCAACTTTCATCGTTGCTCATCTTCGTAAGTGCTTGCCACATCACAATCGCCCTTTCTCTCACTCTTCTTCCCTATTTTTCACTCTCTCTCTCTGACACGGCATTCTCGCTCTTCCTCGGACGAAGAGGGGTCCTTTCACAATTGCAAAGTCTGAGAAGCCGAATCCCCGAAGGTGTGCACTTGGAGTTGCACTGCATTTATTGAACGTCGACTGACAGTCCACATTAACTGAGAAAAATTACAGAATAATCCACGTAATCTGCTGGCTAGTTTTAAGGCAATTTTCGGAGGACTTGAAGAGAATAAATCGGTCACACTTTGTAAATTCTCCGGTCTGTCACCGAAAAAAATACGAAAAAGTCGCGTAATTTTTCGGAAAAGTGTAAAATCTAACAGAAATTTCAAGAATCATAAAAAAACCCCCAGAACATAAAAATTCTTTGATGTTTAAAAATTCTTAGGAAACGTTCTCTAAAAAATTAAGGCACATGTTGTTAAAGGTCCCCGCACTGGGACTCCTAGCTAGCCGTAAGGCCCCGATTATAAAATTGCCGTGACCAGCGACACTTTTTGCTGTCAATTTTTATTGAATATTTCTCTAACTGTAAATTACACNNNGAGACAATAAGCTCTAGCACGATTCAAATATTTTTTAACTTCAAATTACTATTACGTTCAAACTAATACTTACTTATAACTGAATAATTTTTTTTCTACAATTTTTAATCGATCGTAATTTCCAGCAATTATTTTGAATGTAAAAAAGTCTCTCTTAGGAGTTAAAATTATCAAAAATTGTAAAATTGCCACTGTTCAATTAATTAAAAAAATTTCATTAAATAAATTGAGCAAATATCATCAGAAAACCAAAGAATTCGTTAAAATTGTTTTAAAATTTACGACAAACTATTTATTGAGTTTATTTTACACTTACGAAAATCTAATTGACGTTTAGATAAACGTAAATTGTCAATTTTGGGTGTCATTTCGATTGACAATTATCGGCGTACAGATTTCAGAAGAGATGAAAGCCAACGAAGCACTCAGAGAATATGCGGACGAGTACACGCGACTCTTCGAGATGCTGTACAAATGTCGTAGGGACGAGGACGAGATGATGGAGAAATTTCGCCAGCTACAGGTAAAAAGAAAAGTCTGTACTCATTGGCAAAATAATTACCTCTTGTTTTTGTTGCCACTTTGTTGAGGATAGGACGATGTCATAGATAAGACAAGTAGAGTTTACGAGCTCGAGAGAACGATTGAGGGACAAGTTGAGACAGTTGGTAAGCTCAAGGAGGAGATCGTTGCGGCTTCGAGGATTGCCGATGCGGCTCATACTCGTGAGCAAAATGCCCAGGAGACCATCGAGAATTTCCGTCTGACTATCGCTAAATTAAATCAAGAGATTGAACAGAGAAATAGACAGCTAGCGCTTGATGAGGAGTGAGTTACGGCTCGAACTTTACTCTTGTTCAGTTTATATTAGTTTTATGATTACGCTGATGATTCTGACGTTGGAGGGAAATTAATGAACCCTGGAAGTGCTGATATCCGTGGGGAATTAAATTTCAAACAATTAAATTTTGCGTTAGAATTAGGTAACTGCGGTAGTTTTACTCAACTTGGGATTAAAGAAATTTGATTAGTTCTCGTGATTATAAGTTGATGATATATTTCGTAAAGGTAGAGGTGGAAAATTGATATCTCCCAGTAAGAGATGAGCAATATTTCATGAATTTCAAAGGGAATAGAACTCAATTTCAGTCGACTCCTTCTAAATTTCGAGAAGTTTATCTGCTCCACAAAAAAAAATTTTTTTTCAACGAAGAATGGCCGGAGGAGGGGCTAGATTAACTCTTTTTTCGATTTAACTATTGTCTTAATTTTCTCGACAATTAATTTCCAAAAATGAGAATTAAAAGTCGGAAAATTATTCTGTCGAATGTAAAGATCAGTTCCGAAATTTTATTTTGATCAAAGAAGGGAATTTCTAGAGCCCACATTCTTCTGACGTCACAGAAAATTATTGGATGAGATTTCGAATGAATAGAATAGGACTCAAAATAATTCTCAATATTAAATTTATAAGAAATTGAAAAAAGAAAAAAACGCACTGATTTCATGAGACTTCCTCCTAATTTACTTTCAAAATAAATAAAAATGAAAATATGTAATTCGCTGGCCCGTTGCGCTACTTAAAATTCCAATGAAACAATTTTCTCTCCGAAGTCTTTAACTCCCGTAAATATAATCGATTTTTATCTGCATAAAAACCATAAAAAATTTATTTAAAACAGTATTTCCTCGATGATAACTAAATAAACTATGTAATCCCCATTTCGGTGTTCATTTTCTTCAAAGAACGACTGGAATGGCAATTGAATTTATCAAACTGGCTCACCAAAAAATGAGTGGTTTTTATGCTAATATTCGCGAGGTAGTACAAAGGAGATATAGGAAAAAGAAATATATAGAATATTTAGCCGCTGGGTTGTACGTAGCTCAGCAGTTTCATACCCTTTCACATGACCGGGGGGTTATTAGATTTGCTACGACGGAAAATTGCATTTGAAATAATGAAGTAAGTGAAATTGCAGTAGCGCGGTCACTAAGCAGAAAGACAGTCTCGCTAAGGAGAAAGAGAGACTGACAAATGAGGTGGAGACGCTAAAACAACGAATAAAAAGTATGTCAAAGTACACCGAGGAGCTTGAAATAAAAACCAATGAGTGCGATCAGCGATTGAGTAAAATGCAGGAGAGTATGGATATACAGATGAATGAAATATCAAAGGAGAGAATTATTCGGGAGAGACTTGAAAAAGAACTCGTCAGTCTTGACGAGCAGGTTAAAGGAAAGAATACACAATTAGCGGTGAGTTAAAAATATTTTCAAGCACTGATGAAGTAGTCAATTACCAGCTTTGCTCGGTGAAATTTTATTTCCCCCCTCAACGAGCCAAAAAAAAAAGAAAAAATTACGAAACAGAAAAGAAAATGTATATATACATATATATATATATTAGACAGCAAATGCAACAATTAAAACAATTACGAACAATGCAGCGAAACTCGACAACTCACTTAGAGAGCAAAAAAGTAGTAATGAAAAACTGCGAAAGGAAGTGAATAAACTCATGGTCGCCCGAATGAATATACAAACTGAAACGGACAATGCGCACCGGCGAATTGAGGAGATGGAAAAATTACTGAACGAGAAGACTAAAATGTATAAATTATTGGAGCACGAGATAAAGAGGTGAGTATATCCATTATTCATTACCACAATCGAACAATTACTCATAACTTGGCGTTAAATTATTGAAACAATATTGAAATATCCAGTGAATTATGTTAATTAGATTGAAAGAGGAATTGTCAAAGTGCAAAGCTGACAGCAATTGGACAGCAAATAAATACCTAAAAATTGATATTGCACGCGCTAAAGTTGATAAGGATGCGCAAACACTGCGTCTTGCCCTTAAAAATACGGAAATTGAGGTGGACTCACTCAAACGTCAACTGGCGGATGAAAAGAAAGCAACTGAAGGGATTATTCGCGAGAGAGATGGAATGGCAAAAGTTGTACGTAACATGAAAGAGGCCCTCAGGAGGATGCAGCAAGTAATTGATGTGTGTGAACAAAGCAAGCGAAAAATTGAATCGGAATTGGAGGAGGCAATGCAGATACTCGATGTTTCCAATAGGAGGATCCAAACACTGGAGACAGAACGTGAAAAATCTAGTCAGGAGATGAGGCAACTCACTCAGCAGGTAGATTTATCGTAATTCAATCACATTGTGCAATGCCATGGGCTTTTGTTTGAGAGATAAAATTCGATAAAATTCTCCCCCTACCATTCGCGTAATTTTTTCTCCATTCAGCGGAAGAGGAAAGGTACAAAAAAAAAAATACTGAAAAAAGATGAAAATTTTTAAAACGTCTCACTCGTCAATATATCGAGTTTCCATTCTACCGGGTAATTCCATTAAACTCGTCACTGAGAAATTTTCCATCATCCATCAGTGCATAAATCTTTTGTGATACCTTCACAATTGCACCCGCATCCATTATTTGATAATAGAGCTGTATATTGCAATGGATAGAGGCTGTTGAATAAATCGGGGGAAAAGGAAGTTTGTTCATGTGAATAATTGATTAATGTCAACCCAACAGGCGAGTCATTATGCGGATCAGGTGAAATTGAAGGATGTCGAGCTCCTGGAATACAAGAGCCAGCTATTGAATTTGGAGGGGAATTTTCGTCAGCAACAGAATCTCTTTGAAGCAGTTAGAGCTGAGAGAAATACGTACAGTAAAAATTTAACTATAGCCAAAGATGAAATATCAGAGTTGAGGGATAAAATGAAACTCATGAATGGACAGATTGAACAACTCAAGGAGGACTTGACTACCAAGGAAACTAATTCTGCTAAAGCGGAATTTTGTGAGTAGACAAAATCGGATGAGGAGAAATATTCAATAAAAATTAGGAAACAATTCAGGTAATCTCCTAGTGTGAAACGTTTTCCGCCAATTTCTGGGGGAATTGAAGAGGATAAATCGGTAACGCTCTGTAAATCCTCCAGTCCGTCACCGGAGACATACGAAAGAGTCTCGTAATTTTTCTGGAAAGTGTAAAATCTAAAAGAAGTGTCAAGAATTCTTATCCACTAGAACATAAAAATTCGTGAATGTTTAAGAATCTTTACGGAACGCTCCAGAAAAATTAAGGGACTTGTTGGTAAAGGCCCCCCTCACTGGAACTCATGGCTAGCCCTGAGACCCCGGGCGGATGAGTAATTTTTCCGAAACAAATCGTCGAATTTACGCGACGATTGACACTTTTAATAGAATTTTACCCTTCTTTTGCTCCCAGATTATGTTTCGACACGTAATTCTTAGGTCCTCATGCTGCTAATCTTCATTGAATATTTCCCAACGTGCAAATGATAATTACATTCGTCTGAAAATCGCCGCAAATTCTGATAATTGTTGCGCAATCATTATGCTTTAAAAAATCAAAGAAAGGGTAGTTTATATTTATATTTTTTCATCAGGCTGTGTCGGAAAAGTAATTTTTAACCTTATAAACCTTATCGCCAAAAATCATTTTTTTTGGCGAGTTACTTGTTACGAAATATACTATTTCGTAACAAGTGAAAAAAAATGATTTTTTGCGAGTGGGAGGTTTATAGCAGGAGCCGAAGGCGAGTGATATAATCCCACGAGTCAAAAACCACTTTTTTCACGTATTACGAACAATATTTTTCATCTCAATGTGTCGGAAAAGCACTTTT
>JAPYZM010003305.1:0-11529 GCA_030522845.1 Psyttalia concolor
TTCCCTTCGAGTTCGACTTCCAGAGTCTTCGATTCGACTTTCATGAAATCGATTAGCATTCGAGTTTTCATTCGAGTGCCATTCGAGTGCTCATTCGAGGATCTGATGTGCATAAACGTCGATTATTTTAATAAATCGATAAAAAAACAATCGATTATCGAATCTCGCAGACGATAATATCGCATCAGCTCCTTTAGTATAAGGGGATGAGAGAAAAGTTTCATTGAAGAAATCGGAAATTCGAGGAAATTTCTGGGGGAGTTCCCATGGAAATTAACCACTCCCAATTTTTCAAGTATTTTTAGCTGACTTGCTTAATTAATTATAAATTAATGTATTAACAATTTCGATATTGCCAATGTCTTCGACAGCTTCTGATTAGCGGACCTGACATGAATTCCGAGGTAATGCCGCACGGCCCTCACGTCAAGAAATTCGTGGATGACTATTGTAATCCCGAAAAAGGTGACATCGCGGATTTATGTTTAAAACTGACTAATCTTTTAATGCAGCATGTGAAAAAGCCTCTATCTTTCGTACGTAATATTCGCTAATTAAAAAATGAGCCGTCGGGCTGACTGAGGGGAAGAGACAAATATTTTTTTTATAAAAAAATGCGCAAGCTCTCTCTGTCAGCCAAAAACCCTCGTAAAATTTTTCAAGTCTCGTTGCATTTTACTTTAGGAGGAGGTGCGGTATTTAATGGAGTATGCACCGGCCGGTGTCTCTTTGAAAATACTCTACCATTTTCTGCAAAATGTGAATTCTGGTAAGACTGGAAAATAGTGCGGGGAGAAGTTCATAAAAAATCGGCCCTCATTTGGATAATATTTCTTGCAGGTGAATTTAGGAAGTTCAATTACGAATCGAGCGCTGGTAATCTCAAGTATTACGGCCAACAAAGCCCGCCAAAGTACAATTTGAGGAACATTGAAGCCCCCGTCATACTAATTTACCTCAAGAACGACATTTTCTCCCCGGAAATGGTGACTATCGCGACAATATTTGGCAATTTGGGGAGACAATGATTTTTCTCTTCACTCATTATCCTTTCAGAGCACGAAAATTCTGGAGGAACGTCTGCCGAATGTGATCGTCTCCGAGGCCGTTCCTGATAAGGGTTTCGTTCATGCCGATTTCGTACTGCCCAGTGATGGAAGTGCTGCTGTCCACCGACGAATTATCCAATTGATTGGCGAAACTTTAAAAATTAAGAAAAAATTGTAAATTCAATTTTGTCCTTTGCAATTATAATAATAAAGTTCCACTGGTTATTGCCACAGGTCTCACCTGAACTTTATTAATTCTGTGTTGATCTCCACTGACAACAGGGCATCGATTGAATCTCCTGCCGGGGTGAGCTCAATATTTTTATAAACAATTTTTTTTCCATCCAAATATTTTCAAAAGAAGTCGCTCCCAGTAACCATCGTAGGGTACAATTAAATGGCAGGAATTTGATGGTAAAGCCGATGTTATCAGTCGTCGATCATTACCAGAAGCGGATAAATCTCGACATTAAAAAGAAATTTTTTGGAAATTCCTTGTTAATAAACAAATGATTTCCTACACCAGAAAAAAAATCCGTCGCTACCTCTGCCCGATAGATTCATTAAGACTGAATAATTGTAGTCAATTAAATTTCTAATAGAGCCAAAAAAATTGACAATCCAAAACGAAAATAAAATAGAGAGAAAAAAATGCGATTCCGAGTCTACCCGATTTTTCGAAATATTGTTTACATTAGAAGAAATTAATTAATTCATCGAATGAGTGATGAACTTGAAGACAATTTGATTTCCGCCGCCCTCGAAATCCCGCTAAAATCAGCGACATCTGGGAAACAATTTAAACGCCTTCTAAAAATTGCTGCCGACCTTTGCAGTGCCACCAACAAAGATACATTGCAAGCGTTAATAAGATAAATTTTCTACCTTCACAATTCGATAAAAAAAAAATTAAAGCATGCGGGAGCCCAGTCGCGGCCTGTGCAGCTGCTGGGGACTACACAAATCCGGAGGAGGGGCTCGCGAGTGGAGGGAAAGGCGCGAGTCAGGGCCAAAAGTGAGGGAATACATCAGAATGCAAGTGTGATTGTTAGTAACAAGAGTTGAGTTTCAGTACCGCCCGATGACTCGTGCAATTGGCTGTGTGTGTACACGCGTTTGACAGTCGTTTGATAGTTAGCGACATGAGTCTGCCAGTTTTTCCTTAATTTCTGTCGTTTTTCTTAAATAGAACGACCTTACTCATGAATTGAACAAACAACTGCAGTGCATCAGCACTATTCTCACCAGTACCCTCCTCGACTTTTCTCATAAGTATTATTATTATTTTTTTTTTAAAGCGCATCAACGCGTATTTATTGTCTCAGTCGCTCGGTCAATCCGAAATAGCTGGTGGCATAACGCGTGCAAGAATTTTTGCACGCGTCGAAATGCGATCACCTGTGGAGTTTTCTCATAATTTATTCAATGAACTTGCGGTAAAGTGCATTGTTTTTTCCGGCGGATTCAATTCTATTTTACGAGAAAAAAAATGAAATAAAAATTTCGCGAACATTTCCGGAAATTATTAGTTTTTTTTTCTGTCTATAAAAAATATTTAAAATTGAATTTAATTTTTTTTTGTTTATTTCTATTTATTTTTTCATTTTTCATTCATTTTTTTAATTATGACTTTCTAATGATGACTTGTCGTAAAATTGATTGATTGTAACCCGAGTTTTTACACAAGTCAACGAGGAATTTTTTTTTTCGTTTCGAGTGGTGGACGCAATTATTATTATTTTTTTTCGTTAATGAGTTTTCTAATAGTGAGTTCCCTGGGATTGTCGGAGTGGCCACTGTCGGAGTGCGAGATCGACGGTTTGGTTTTTATAAGGGAATTTATATATTTTAGGGAGAGAGATTTTGAAGGGAAAAATTAATTTAAAAAATGGAAAATTGCTGGAGTTTTGAGAGAGAGACTGAGGATAATTTGGGCATAAAATGATGGAAAATGATTTCCATCTCAATGGAGAATTGTGGCGAGTGCTGTTGATAGTATGTTGGACGAATCGGTAGGATTTTTAAAAAGATAACGGTACAATCTGGGAGAAACCAGAGTGGATCGCTCACTACTTCAATTCTCAGTCACAAAGAGACTCCGGAGCGAACGTCCGCGTCGAAATCACTCGATTTCTTTGTTAACTATCACTCGGGATTTCTATTTGAGTGGATAAAAATGGCCCAATAGCTTTTATTTTCCCCACTCTCGCCCCTCTTTGGCTGATTTTCGTGAGTAAATTAAAACCACAGATGACTTAGAATTTTTGTTGATCGAGAATTTAGTTAGAATGTTGGTCTGGGTCTGTTGCTTATCAGACGTTTTGTGTCTCTTATTAATTACTATTTCTCAATTAATGACTTGGATATTTATTTCCATGAAGTGATAAGGCAGCCACGGGCAAGACAATTATTATGATCATTGAGTTCTTGTTGATTTTACTCTCGTCGGCAGTCGTCACTGATAACTTCAATTGATAAAACATTTTCCAGTTTTACTTTTTATTAATGCACACGTGTACACGGGAATAAATTATTTTCTCCGAATAATTCTTTACTCAAGAGAATTATTTATTTCTATTGAGCTTCCATGGTGTCCGTTTATTTACTCGAGAGTAATTGTCGGGTGTGAGGTCTTCTCAATTGTTCCTAAAATTAAAAAATTAGACAACAAAGAAAATATGAAATTTCTTTTCAAGGTCATATGCAATGTAATAATCCTCTAGAGGATAATTGAAGTAATTGAAGCCCAGCTGGGGCGCCTGGGCATGGAATTCCTAGTGAATGGAATTTCGAAGAATCAAATTTTTCTCTCGAGCAAATAAATATTTGGCAAAATAATTTTTTTTCGCAATGAGAGTGTAATGAGAGATTCGTGGCTGCATGTGCCCGTCATGCCTGTTTGATGAGACTGTACAAAGAAAACGTTGAATGCGGATTTAGTCGTTCATTATCTCGTCTCCCACTGATATCCCTCCATTTGAAATTGAAAAAGTGATTATTCTGGTGGTTTCAATTGACAATAAATCTTGAGTATTCTCAGATGAATTTAAAACGAACGGAAGTCAATCGAACAAATCCCCCAGAGTTTTCCGTCAAATGATTTCTTGGGTGCCATTGAAAAAGAAATTTTGTCGTAATTTTTTTCTTTCAATTTCAGGAATGGAATGACCTCTCAAGAATTTTAATGGACAATGACCAATGAATCACGATACATTTACTCAGCGTTCAGATGACGAACACTCCCGACGAGATTGTACCTTGAATCCTCATCGCTAACCAGCTCATTATATTTTTCCTTTCATGCAAATGTAATACATATGCATGATTGGAAAACCAGGTCAAATTTTCATCGCATGATTTCAAAAAATTGACAGCTCCAGTTTTTGCGACAATGGAGTGTCTAGGAAAAATACTCCCGAAGAGGTGAAACTCTCTCTCTATGAAATTGTTATCAGTAGAATATTTTACGTCTTTTAATGAACGAAAAAAAAAATTCTAATGCCAAACTTTTGAATATTTCAAACTGAGATTTTAAAAATTAGTCTGGGGTCTAGAGGAGTCAGTATTAAGACATCGTAAGGTCTAAGAAAATCTTTTAAATGTCTTGATAGGAATTTTCTTTTAATCACTTGATAAGAATTGAAATTACGAAGCCTCTGGGTAATTGAGTGGAAATGTTTTAGGAAACAAAGGGCAATAGACTGCGACCTGGAGACGCCCCAGGAGCAGAGGGAAAGATGGAAAAGCGTGTACATAATTTATTTTACAATGTTCCTGATGTCCCTGGGGTTCAGTATAATTCTGACGGGCGTTTGGCCATACTTAGATAGTGTAAGTACTTCTGATCAGACCCCCCGATTAATTGAGTAGATTAATTAATTAATTTAATAACGTCACAAGAAAAATTGCAATTTCTTGCGCCAGAGGTCAATAAAATCCTAACATTTCGGGTTTCCCCGCAATTTCCCAGCATTCCTAAGTTTTTAATTAATTAATTGAACCGACGTTAACAAGTTGCTAGACTGCTTCCACAAAATTGAATTGAGCGAATTTTTTGATAATAAAATCCTGGAACGACTGGTAGAATTAGATTCCCTAAAAAGTGTCCCAAAAATTATGGCCAAAAATTGACAGTGAATTTGGGGATTTCAGTTAGATCCAACAGCTGGAAAAAAATTTATGGGCTACGTTGTTGCAGCAAATCCACTTGGGCAAATGTTATTTTCACCATTGGTCGGTTGGTGGGGAAATAAAAGAGCCTCTGTACGATTACCATTGCTCGTAACTCTCGCACTTTTTGTTGCTTCCTCTGCTGTTTATAGTTCGCTACAGATCATTCCAGGATCACCGAAACTCTGGATGATTGTGGCTAGGTTTGGGGTGGGCGTTAGCTCTGGTGAGTTATGGCTTTTGAAAAGAAAAGGAAAAAAAAATCCATCCATTCGACAGGACGAATTGAATTTAATGGGATTTTTACTGCACTTGCAGCGAATATTGCTGTCACGAGGTCATATCTTTCCGCAGCAACCACTGTAGCGGAGAGAACACAGGCGGTTTCTATGGTATCTCTAGCCCAGGTATAACTCAATGCTGTTGAGACAATAAACGAGTTGATAATCCCAGCCTTGAGCCTTTGAAGAATCATTTTTACATGAAATTCTCGGAAATCAACTCCCCTAAAAAATTCGATTAATTAAAAATTCAATTAATAATTCTAAGTCCCTAGAATTCTATTCTAACTCTCCTCTCGAATTTCCTATTTTTTTTTAACTATCGTTACAATAAAATTATAATTTTTAATTTAACTCAGGTATTGGGATTCGTAGTTGGACCTGCACTTCAAGCGGCCGTTACCCCTCTAGGCAATGAAGGTTTCTCGTTACTGGGATTACCAATGAACATGTACACAGCGGCTGGATGGATAAATGTGGTCCTGGGAATCGTGAATTTCGTTCTGTTCCTGCCGCGCTTCTTCAAAGAGCGGAAAATAGCGGCACGAGAGGCGATGAAAAATCAGGGGAAAGCCACTGGTAATTAATAAATAATTGATTAATTAATTAATAATACATTAAAATATTTTTATTACTCACGAGAACCTCTAGAATTCCTAATTCCTGTTGGTTTTAGAGAAAGAAGCCTGGAAAGCTATCAAGCCGGACTATTTGGGCGCTTGGAGTTTGATAGCGGCCTTCGGAATTCTAGTCTACAATTTTGTCTTGTTAGAAACGTAAGTCATGCCAAATTCCCTGGGATTCCACGATTTTTTCCAAGTAAATTGGATTGTCTTTTTATGCAGACTTGGAACACCTCTCATACTGGATAATTTTGGATGGACGAAGAAGGAGGCGGTGAGCACGATGGGCCTGATGATGAGCGTGGGCGCAGTCTTCGCGTGTATCGCCTTCGTTCTCATAGGCCCCCTGTGCCGGAGGTAAGGCCCAAGTGCATTGTTCAATCCTAACAATATTGCGAAAATTATTTGACGAATTTTTAATTCAGGTTCGACGAGCGGAGAGTCCTCATCTGGGGTGGCTTCTTCTTAATGCTCGTGGGAAGAGTCATCATGGTTCCATGGGGGAAAGAAACTCCAGTAATAGCAGAACTAGATCGTAAGTCTCCCCATAAGTTTGGCCCTCTTTTATTCCCTCGGTTGAAAATAATTTCCATCGCATTCCAACTGTAGTCAGTCAATTGAGCTCATTATTTCTCTTAAGATCCTAAGAAATTTGAGTTTCTAATCCAAGATCAATCAATTTGTCTTCCAATCCAATCTCATTCCGATTGTCTATTTTTATTGACAATTAATATTTTTCTATTTTTATTTTTATTCTAGTGTATTTTTATTTTTATTTATTATTAGATTTTATTTTTATTTCATTTTTATTATTTTCACTGATTTTTTTTTCCGTTAATTGGGACCTCGTAGTGCTAGAGATCCTGGAAAATCTGGAAAAGTTGACTCACCGTTGATTTTACTCTTCCCCCTTTCAGCAATCACTAATACAACAACGACATTAAATGGCACTGAGATAGTCGGCTGTCCGGTCACTCAGGAATGGTGTCGTTATACTCCCAAAATGACTCCTCTCCAATACATGATTGGCTACGGTTTCACAACCATCGGCTATCCCCTCGGGGTGACCCTGAGCCAAACGATATTCAGCAAAATTCTTGGACCCCGTCCCCAGGGCCTGTGGATGGGCATGCTAACTGGGACCGGCTGTGCCTCTCGAGTTCTGGGTCCAGTCTTCGTTGGACACGTTTACACTGTCTGGGGGACTTATCACACATTCGGAATAACCGGAATTACACTGATTGTGGGAATGATCTGGCTCATCTGCGTTGACAAGCACCTGATTCTCAATCTTCCAAGTGCCAAAGGAGAGGAGAATCAGAATGGAAATGTTGAGGTAGAACTGCCCCTGTTCGAGAAGCTGGAGGATCAGCCCAGGGAAATTGAAATGAAGAACTTCAATGGGAGCTCTGTACAGGCGAAAGACTGATGTGATTTTTTATTTTTCCGGAATGAGGGGATTTCGCGCGGCGAGGAGGAATGTCCTTAATATTTTTCGAGAATTTTTTTATGCGAGTAGATTTTTTTTATTCTAGGCAATCGAGAGGTGAGTTATTTTGTCGGTGGAGGAACTGTACGGATTACCTGTGAATAAATAAATAAGTCATTTGATAGATACGAACGTTTTCTTGAAATCTGGAAACAGTATTAATCTTATACTGGGGCAATATGGATCCCAATGGGAGGAATGAGAATATTAGAACAAATCACGAGTTCCTCGATTTAAAAAAATGTTTTGCAGTTTATGGTAATTCGGTTATTATTCAAAGTTGAGGTAGTAAAATTGTTCTTTGATCATCTTGAACAGCGGGGCAATCTGTCAAAATTAGAAAGTCAGCTTTTGGGCCGTCTCGAAGAATGTTCAAATAGGGATCCTCGTTTTTGAAGTGGAATAACAGAACGTGAAACCAATCCCTCAAGCCCTGGCCGAATCACTCACGCGTGGACAATTTTTCTCGACACACGAGCACGAGCCGGCCTGTCGTGCGGTCCCCAATCGATTTGGGGTTCTAATGTGAACCCGTGAACAGTCGCCCTACGACTGATTACGAATTAATCTGTCGAATTAATTATTTTCTCGTTAATAATCTTGGGAGGGTTCAACAACGCCTGAAATTCTTCCACTCACTTCAACAATATTTCTGCTGGCAATTGGTGAGCTCAATACTCGCTCCAAAGTTACTCAATACTCCCCGAAATTACAGTTCTTGCTCACGAGGATAACTCAAGAACTGTATAAATCAAATGAAATTAGAATTCAAACTCGCAATTTCGAGGATATAAAGGGGAGATCGTTGATTTCGTTGCCATGATAAAAACGGACAATCATCGAAAGTGGGAAAACTGCGGATGTTGTTATGACCGAGCGATGCGTATACAGACGAACCATTCCCTTCACACTCCACGAGGAACGCCCAGTTTTTTCTCTATTGGAGAGGTAACTATGCGAAACCGCCTGATATCATCATCCGCTGTTGCGTTTTTTGTCAGTCGTAGAGATGACCATAGCACTATTTTCCATCCTTTGGGTTTCTCTCTCGGGATCCCAGCGTCGCCAGAGTGTCCTTATCAAGAAATTTCCCAAAAAGAGCTCGTAAATCTGCTGACAATTGTCAATGCCCTTGAAAAATCTGCCGACCAAGATGAAAATTACCCAAAAGACCGCATAAAAAAATTAAATGCGAGCGCAAAAATTCACGGAAAGTGTGGGAAGCGAAAGAGTTGGACAGCAGAACGAAATTTTATTGATTTGTTCTAGAGAATCTTTTTAAAAATATTTTATAAATTTTTTTGCCGGTTATCGGAGTATGACGCGCCCTCCTCGTATGATTTATCCGACGTCTCGTCAAACAGGATTCGCTTTCGCACAAAGATTCATTACTATTTGCATTATTATTTCAAAATCATAAGCATTGAGTAATCGCTTTTTGTAGCTCGATTAAGAGCTTAGCGGAAAACACCGCAGACGTACGTAATAAGTCATCGGATAGTATCAAATATCCTCGAGGGGTTTCCTCGGCGGGTGCCCAAACGGCCGATGGAGAATTTTATTTTCACGTCGCGAATCAATTGAAAACGGCGGAGCACGTTCGGATGAGGCTCTCTACGAAAATTCAGAGGAGAAAAAACGGAAATTCGGATGATAGATTTGAATTGGGAGGAAGTGAACGGTAGAATCTTCAACGGACAGGCCTTGAATCCCCTCCGCAGGTGTCCACACGCAGAGCTGAGGTGTCCCTCTTCTTGACCAACGGAATAGATTTCCCGGACAAGTATCAGTGCAACATTGGCAGGCGAATAGATAGGTTCACCCTTCCGACCCAAAATGTGGGCCGGCTCCATTATTTTCCTGGCTTTTGGTGAGTTTTAACAATTTATTGGCACTGACGGGTGAGGGAAAATCGATTCTTATTTCGGGATGTGAAGTGGTTTGACGGGTTCTGGTATTTTCGGCTTTTCTGGAATGTTTAATGAAATTTCATTAGATGTAACAGTAGTTTTTGGAAATTTTTTTTCATCTGGTGTTGTAATTTTTACCGGATTTATTCCATTTTTTACTGTCGATCTAGGGGTTTTCAATGTTCAATTTGATTTCTGCGGTTTTAATTTGTAATTATCGAATTTATTAAATAAATTGGGGGGAAAAATCTTCAAAATCGTTGATGATAAGGAAATATATTCCAAAAAAATGGCTTTCAACCATTTTTTAGTGGACAATCCATAGAAAAAAATGTGGGAAACGATTTCAAAAATATTAAAAAAAATTGAGATTTTATCAATAATTAACAATTATCAGAAAAGTGTTAGTGAATTTGCTGTAACGGAAGAAATAATTAAATACCTCTCAGAATACCCCCCAAATTTGACCGCTTGTTCCCAAAAATTGGAGGCCCCCGTTGAAAAGAATTTTCCAAGACCGGCAATCCACTGAAAAATCTAAAGCCCTGACCCCCGGAATTTCCCCCAGGATTTCTTCACTCAACCCACTCGGCCCCCGAATTCCCGGATGAACATTCAATATCCCACCTGGACGTGCAGCGATTGAGGCCAAGAAGTTGGAGATCCCATCAATCGCGTGATGCAGGTGATATCGAGGGAGCATTTAAGGTCCAGTGGACGGGAAACGGTGATTTTCAGGCGCACCATCGAGTGCCCCAATCGAGTGAAGATCGTGAGTTGTCCCGCTGGGAGCCCGAGCTCCAAACAGTGGATTCAATTGATGCGGACCGATCATCCCCCCCGCCCGTCCTCCAGCCGCCATTTGAATTCTACTCGTCATCGATCCACGACTTTGCCAACGAAGTCACCGACTCACCAGCAGACGAGGCTAACATTTTGCCCCGGCAAATGTCCGAGAACCTATCGACAATAAAAACATTGAGAATCTACGAGATTACAAAATCCAATGCATCGCGAGGATTTCGCAAGGACATTTCCATGACCAGCGGTCGCTCGTTTGTCATATCAGACCCCAGCAGCGAGACCAAGTCCTTCGACTCCCTTCGCTCGGCCATTAGAAAAAAAAATATAACGAGATTGAGCGGTGTCAGTCGTGCCAATGATATTGGTGGGAGTGACAGAGGTAATGGACTGAATGACAGATCTGATGGTATAATACCCAGGACAAATGTAATAAGAGCCAATCCTGGGAAAGCCAATGCACTCAGAGGCAGCCGCAAATATCAGGCTAGAGTTGACAGTGACGAAACGTCCGTGAGAAGAAACAGTTGGGGGAATACGCTTAGGTACAATTTGAGGAGACCGGTTAGTCGGGCCAATCACTTCAGGTTCACCGGTCAGTACCTCAACTATCATTTTATCTTATCGGGTTTGGATAATTGGATTCTGATGTTTGTTCAATCGGTTTTGTCAACTTGACCGGAGGTTTCAATTGATTTATTGATTTTGGTTTTTTTTTTTCGGGTGATGGATTTGATGGAAATTGATTATCACAGATGAAAGTAATGAGATTTTGGAGTGGAATAATTTAGGCATTGGATCAATCAATTTGATAGCTAGTTCTGGGATTTAATATTTTGGGCAGTAGCGAAGCGGTAAACCCGACTATTGAAAGCTTTGAGGAATTTTTTAATTGAGGGAATCAATTTTTAATTGCATTCTGAATTATCCGAATGGAATAAGTTACTTTTAAAAGTAATTGAGGGGATTAATTGAATAAACTGAATTCAAGGACTGATTAATTGGGTTGATCAGCTGAATAATTCTAATTAATGTAGGATCATAATAATTCAAGCCCTCAGGATATCTTTTAGGTTTAAGGAATAATGAAATAGTATATTTCGTAAGAAGTGAAAAAAAAATGGTTTTTGGCGAGTGGGAAGTTTATATCACGAGCCGAAGGCGAGTGATATAATCCCACGAGTCAAAAACCACTTTTTTCACGTG
>JAPYZM010003306.1:0-11528 GCA_030522845.1 Psyttalia concolor
TATATTCAATACGCAAGAGGAGGTCATACATTACCTTTATACCTGCTTCACACGCTCCCAGTACTATGATCGCAAACTCGGGAATATTCGGTAGTACAACAGCCAGAGTATCTCCAGGCTTTAAGTTATGTCGACGCAACGAAGTTGCGAACCTGCCAGACAATTTTCTCAGCTCTCCATAAGAGTAAGATCTGCCTGATATCGCACATACCTACCGAGAAAACCAGAATCTTACTGAACCAAAAAGATTGCGGTAGAACATGGACTGAGAACAAAAATTACTTTTGCCAAGAAATTATTACTTCATTCCAGACATTCCTATCCTGTCTATAACGTTCAATGAACTCCGACGAAGATTATTAACATGCAGAATTATTGCAGATTATTTTAAAACGCAGTTTTAAAAACGAATTAAAAGGAACGACGAAGAGATAAAGAGAATAAAGAGATTTCGAACTCCAATTTCATCTCCCAAGAAAATGACGCCTTGGTAGGCGTAATTTTTGTTCTCAATGTGGAAGTCAAGTAATCACAATAGGATATTCTAATAGCTACAATTGCAGGTTTCTTCCACCATCTATTGACGTCTCTCCAAATAAAGTCATGTAGATAGCCCGAGGGAATTTCCACATCTTCGAAAGGACTCCTAAACACATTCTGCTCATCAATAATAGATCTCACACCATATGAAGTGGTTTTGACGTTGAATTTTTTTTTCGAAGTAGTAAAACAATTTGCCAACTGTAGTCTGGCATATTTGAAACTATTTTTACCCAACAACTGACTGATTATGAATTTTTCATCTCCAGACACTTTTATTTTATGAAGCCTGCCAAGTCGTAACATTGTCACGTGAATCTTGGCCTGTTAACTGGATGGATCGTCAATCGAGACTGATTGGGAAGACGAGACGCGGGTTCAATTTCCATATACGAACTCCCATCAACCATCTGGCGCCACTTTTGAGAGGTATCATGACGTACTGGAGGGACAGAGAAAGATTTCGAAGGGAAGGCAACCTTCCTTAATTCCTTCTCTTCAGAAGATTATCGCGAGGTTCGGGTCGATAGCGAAATTAAATAGCGAGAACGTCAATTATTAAGAGGAAATTCACCAGCTTTACTCGCGGAGAGAGCAATATTCATTAAAAATTACATACGTTTCCCATAATTACGGAGGGAAATGTGATGGTAAAAAATTTTGCGGAACTAGTACGTATTTTTTATCTGAAATGGCGAAACTTTGCCAGAGAGTTCAGTCATTTTTATGTGAATAGCTTGGAATATTACGATATCGTCATTTAAATTTTATAATTCAATTCCGAAGTCGGCAAACGATAATTTTTACAGTAAATTGAACATACAATCATGAGGGCATTTCTTCTTATGTTAAAATTAACTCCGTAATTTTGGTGATCTTAATACATTTTTCATGATCGCAAGAGCGAATTGTACGTAACTCTCTAAATTTGGTCACCTCCGCGCAGATTAGCTGCGGTGTTATCACAGTTCTGTCACGGGCTGTTTCCTTTGACATAGGGACAAAGTTCATCTGTTTAAAAAATTTGTTTTCATTAAGAATTATGTGAATTATTACATTGCTAGATAATTAGTATTGCCATTTCAAGAAAAAATTCTACTAATTTTTCATTGAATTTTGAAATCATCCGGTAAACCCGAAAGGAATAATTGTTATCTAACTTGTTCGTTACAAGTAGCAAAGTACATTCGGGTGGCTGTCAAATATCAGTTCAAGGGCAGTAATGAACATGACTCCGACGATTTAAAATCTTTATGGCGTTATAGATGACCGGTATGACATATGACCCATAAGTGATATTACATTCACACTATATAACGTTTTCCGAAATTGGAAAGTGTTCATCTGGGTCTAAGATCTTGGAAGAGTAGATATACTAAATCTCATAATATCTTACACAGGGAAGTACCAGATAAATTAACATTGTCTTACCATCAATATTCAATTTTGTATGTCTATTGAGAGCAAAATGATATTTTGAATTTTGTTTTTTTCGCCTCTGAATGATCAGATCAATTTTGTATCAATTAATTAATGATACAATTCTGTAAGAACACGCAAATTCTAAAACTCTTTAGTTACAGCGTCAGTTTTAGTAAATGTGCTCTTGATGGTATGTAATATATGACGCGTCCCTCAATTCGACATTTTTTACACAGATTAGAGGCGGTCATTTAATCCACGGTAAATTTTTAGAACAACGCTCTAAGCCATAACAAACAATTTCAGAGAAAATAAAATTTGAAAGATGTCAAAGCTGTTGCAATTGGAAATCGAACTCTCAACTCCCAGATCTGTTGAAGACTACAATTTTTCCAACTCTTTAAAATCCCAATTTTCTTCACATTCCCCCCGGATAAGGTGTAATCTTTCTATGCAATAACAAAATAAGGAAAAATTCAGGAGACGCTTAGGATTCACCCAGGGTCTGAAGGGGGAGAGAGAGCGAAGCCCGCGAGGGAGGTGGAGGACAAGCGAAGCCCCCTAATAGAAAATCGGAGCAAAAAGGAAAAATTTAACCAGGAATTTTCCCAAGGCAGAATTAGCGAGTCGAATTTATATCACAATTCCATGGTATAATTCATTTTTACACATTTTAATTACAAGTACATTACCTACATTCAATAATTTTAAGAGTTCCATTATTCTCACATGTGAATAGAAGTACTCCCGGATATAAAGCTCGGTATTTCTATTTTACACGCCTCTTGGGAAATTCTTCCTCCTATGTCTAAAGTATAATTTTGATCAAATAATCGCCTATCTCGATTCCCTTATCTCGGATTTATTCCTCAAGAACTAAAAATATATATTTATATATTCTTAAAGTTTTATACGTTTATATTACTGAAAAATGACAAAATTTCATCGATATAATATTACTAGACAAATGATTGAATTTGAACAAAAACCAATGATTCAATGATATCACAAATTCTTGAATTACTGCAAAAATTTCAAATGAAAGTAAATATTGGAACAATGAACAATAATGAATGTAAATTGATGATTTAGAGTTGCAGAAAGCCACTTGGTTTCATGTGAGATGAGAGGATAATTCATCTAGAATAAATATAATTTTTTTCCACCTGAATTGGTTAGGCTTTTCATGGCTGAAGCACAAATTGAAGCTCAGCGGGGCTTGGAGAATCCTTCACTTGAGGATTCACTGGCAATCACGCAAAAAACGGTACCACCAGGTCCTCTTTATGCTCGACTTTGACATCATTCAACGCAGTCACTGCATTTCTGAGCATATTTGTAATCTGGGAATGTGAAAATAACTAATTGGAGAAAAAACATAGTTTTTTATATTTTTGAATATTTAAAAAAAAAGCATCTAATTTTTCTCTTCTAGACGTTGATAATTAATGGAATTGAACACTTAAGAAAGCGAAGACACAATTTACCAATTCATGATCCTCAGGAGCAATAGGGTCAGCAGAAAGAATTTTCTCCGGGGCCGGAATATCCTTTAATAAACAAGGATTCGTCTGTGGAACTTTGACACCACCTGACTCGATTCTCTTAGCATATGCCCTCGATCTGTCCATGTACTCATGCTGCTCCAAATTGTGGGAATCGAGGGCACCAACATCAATAACATTTCTGTTGGCAGTAATAAAATCATGGCCGATGACAAAGTTCTTATCAAAAATTTTTTTTAACCAGTTAGACACCGAACAGTTTCAATTATCTCGCTTGTTTCGAAAAAATGTTCTGATAAGATGAACCTTCCAGTGTTCGACCGAATTAGATTCGGTAGCAATTCCACTATGCAAATCTTTAACAGGCTCGCATTATTGGATTTATGAACGTTATATTTTTCTTTATGAAGAATAACAGTACTTTATTTCATATAATAGGAAATTTCAAATGATTCTTCGTATTTTTGTAGCGGTCGCTCTTTTGAAAAGAATTAACAATTTACCTAAATATCTCACATGAAGAAGTCTATTCTCATCGTAAAAAATAGGGTGCGAGCCTCTGGCTCAAAGTTTTAGCTTAGCTCACCATTAGCAGCCTGATTTCAAAAAAGTAAATACTTGCTTTTGAAATTTTTGTTGGAAATCCTACAGATCTGTTAAATTAATGAGATTTGTCAAATTTATATTAAAAGAAGTTTGCAACGAGTTTATTTGTAGAACTCAAAGTTGCTAACGCAAACATTCTATTAACAAATTCTTCTAAAGTTCATTTCTGTAATATCCATACAAGATACCCATGCAAGAAAAATCGAAATTTGGGTAAAAAAAACTCACGCAGCGGTTTCATGCAGAATCCTCGTCAATGCACTTTGCTCATCTGTTTTCTTTGGTACTGAACTGGCATACTGATTTACATAGTCGTCACTGGACAAAAGAATCAATTTCATAAAGACATTAACAAACATGAAAAACGGTGGTTGATTGAAATTCCAGAAAAAGGAGGATTTATGCTCTCGACTCACCTATGAACCCTTGGTATATTCGTATTATTACTGACTGGATCAACCAGCAGATGTGTCCTTTCATTGGCCTCCGAACCCTAAAACATTGACTCCATTAAATTATTAACAATGAAAAGACTATTTAGAAAAACCATCTAGTCCTAAAAAAACAAAACAATTGCGGAAATATGTGTTATCACTCAATTAACTCGACCGGCATCATGAGTAGGTCTTCAACAGCCATTAACCGTTTATCAATCCACATACATTCCAATTGATCGCAACATTTCGATAATAGCAGACTATGGGAAACCATAAACTTGTAATGAAACATCACTTCACCTGAGGTCCACTGTCTTTCTGGAACAAACTGCAGCAGCATCCCATTTTCACGAGATCCAGCCAGATTTTCTTATCACGGAACAACAACTCCCTGATAACTGGGAAAATTGAACAAATATCTAGAACTATTTTTCAACTCCCACAATTACGCTAATTCTGTGCGCATATTTCGTTGAGACTGATTTACTGCGTTTGGATATGTTTTTGTGTAGATGAATCAGCTGCCGTAATTTGCGTTTTATCCTGACGGCACGGCAAAATAACTGGTTCGGACATTGAATATGTCGTTGAGAATGGATACCCCCATGAAAATAATCATGAAAGCTGAACTAGAAAAATTTGGTGAGAATTATTATACAAAACGATCGTCATTATTGAATCAATGACTTGTACCTATAGATATGATGGTGAGTGAGTCTAATTTTATAAAAACTTCGCAAGTGTTGTAGTGGCGATTTAACAATTCTAACGATTCTAACCCTTGTTTATCCACTCTGCAGTCCACTAACCTCTGATCGACTTGTCGGTACTTATATATATACAAATCGTCCGTAACCTCAAAAAAACACTCCAAAATTGCTTTCGAGTGTGTCGAGATCTCCAACACGCACCAAGATGCTACCAGGATGTTTGAAGCACTTGTTGACATCTCGAGGTGTTAAAAAATTCGCTAGAATTCATAGTTTTGCAAATATTTCTGAAGCTAACGCTAAGGAATCACTAGGAAAACGGACTAGAGTGCAGGTTAGTGAGATTGGAAGGCATTTTTTGAATTATACACGTCTGAAACTCAATGAGTTTATTGTAATTGTACATAATATTTTACATAACCATATTCTTCCAGAGAAATCTAAGAACTAGAAAAAAAATCTATGTTCAGAAATTTTCAAAAAAAAAAAGTTATTAGATTCGAATGATTTTCCAACGAATTTGTCCAAACCCTAAGGAAATAATTATTCTATTAAAAGTTTTAAAAAATATTCGATATCAAATGTAGAAATTATATACAATTTTTAATCCAATAAGAAATTGCCGTCAATTTAATAGGTAATACATAATTTCCCTTTAAAGTTCTTATGAATTCTTCTGGAGAGGGAAGTATATAGACGTTTTTCAGTGGACAATTTCTAATTGAACAATTCTGCCAAATATTAGTAATTAGTCAATGTCCTTTATAATTTAGACGAAAATTATTGTGGAAATGAATAGAGAACTCGCTCTTTATTTATAAGTTTAGTTTCTGAAAGAACAAAACTGATATTTCTTAAATAGGTTTCATCTATTTATCTCTCAACTTTGACATCAACTGGTTTTTCAATTTAGGGATGGGTTCGAGCACTTCGAAAAATGAAGGACAACATTTTTCTGGACATAAACGATGGATCCACCAATCAACATTTACAAATCGTTATGAAAAAGGAATTGAAGCCAGATAATTTGTGCTATGGAAGTAGTGTCAGTATAGTGGGTGAAATAGCAAGTGCCCCAAATGGCAGAGCAGAAGTTAGAGCTGAGGAGGTGGAAGTTCTTGGTACCTGTGATCTAGATAATTATCCCTTTTTACCGAGAAAACAATATACACAGGAATATATTAGACAGTATTTGCATTTGAGACCCAGGACTCGACAATTCGCGAGTGTTCTTAGACTGAGGGATTTAGCTACGTCAGCTGTAGGTGAGCACATGCGGCATCGCGGTTTTGTTAATGTACACACCCCAATTTTAACTTCTAACGATTGTGAGGGGGCCGGGGAGGTGTTTATCGTTGTACCGGATAGTGTCGATGTGATTGAAAGTATGAAGAAAGAAAAGCAGAGTCGAGAGGAGACTTATTTTGATGCTAAAGCATTTTTGACAGTCTCGGGACAGTTACATTTGGAGATTGTTGCAAGGTGATTGGAAAGCATTGAGAAAAAGAGAAACTGTCTATCTGATTTTTCTGTATCAAAAGGTGACGAACTCTTTGGCCTTTGAAAAATTTCCAGTCATGTTTATTTGTCAATAATTTTTTTTTAAGATTAAAACACGCCAGCCACTACGCAATGTAGTAATTTAGTAATCGAGGTTATTGATTTTTTAAAATACCTATGTATTTTTTAATTCAAGACATTGCAGAGAAAAGTACTATAAGATTAAAACCTCATCAGCTATTGGCTATTTGTGAGGCATTTGTTTTTCTAAATCTCATAATAGCAGAATCTGATGCCTATTCTAGTCAAATATATTGTTTATTGTCCGTCAGTATAACGTCTATCTTAGTTGGTCTCAGATTTCTCCTCAAAATTTGCGAAAATTGTATAAAAAATAATTAGGTAATTTTGTAGATATAAAAAATTTTAATCCGTACATATAGATGTACGAATACTCTAATCTGAAATTATTTATAATGGTTAGCGAATTATTTCAGATACATCAAATAATTCAAAATGTTTCATATTATTGTTCTACACATTTTTTGAGAAAATTCTAGAAAAGTGAATTTTACATGGCTGATAGACAATAAACAATGATTTTTTTCGCAAAGTTTCAATTATCAATTGCACTGATTTGTTTTTAGGCACATCGAATATAAAAAATGTAGAAATCCTGACTTAAAACCCAAGATGCTATTTTTTTTAGGACGAAATTATAAATTTTATTTTGTGTATTATTGAAACTTATAATCTCTTCTCTGTGCAAAGAGTTCCGTTACTTTTAAGATGACCCGATCGATTTAAGAATTCAAACAAGATTTGTCCTGGAAGGGAATCAAAAACATTTGTGTAGAAATTCTTTTCCATTTTCCGACAATTTATGTTTCACCGATCGGTTCTCAAGGACAAACTCTTACATGAATGAATGGAATTTTCTTTTAAATGACAAGATTTTCTGGTCTACTATCCTTGATTTCTCATTATAGATCAATTTTTCCAGGGCTTTGTCAAAAGTATACACATTTGGGCCGATATTTAGGGCAGAAAATTCCAAGTCACGCTTGCATCTTTCGGAGTTTTATATGATAGAAGCTGAAATGGCATTTGTGGATAATGTAGAAGATGTGGCAGCTGAGGTTGAGCTTCTTGTTAAGGGAGTTACTTCAGCTTTATTCGAGAGGGGTGCACCGGACACTCAGAGCATTGGGGCCACTCCACCAACATGGTTGGATAAATCCTTTGGAGTTTTCAGCTATGACGAGGCTTTTGATATTCTCGAAAGGCACTCGGATAAAATTACTGTCAATGTGAAAAGAGGCGAAGCGCTCTCCAAAGAGCAGGAGCTGTTTTTGGTTGAATTCAATGGAGGAATTCCGGTTTTCATACTGAATTGGCCCAAGAATATTAAACCATTTTATATGAAGGAGTGCAAGGACGATAATACCAAGGTGAAGATGGTATTTCAGTAATGAGGAATTTGAAAAAAAAACCTCTAAATCTAAGATCTTTATTGACGTTGACGTTCGTTTTTTTTAAAGGTTGCAGCAATGGACCTTCTGGCGCCTCAAGTTGGTGAACTATTTGGAGGCAGTCTTCGTGAAGACAACTATGAAAAACTGAAAGAGAAGATTCCACCCACTGCCGATATTTCTTGGTATGTGGATCTTAGGAAACACGGCAATGTGCCCACCGGGGGATATGGAATGGGTTTCGAGAGATATTTACAGGCAGTACTTGGTATTTCCAATATAAAAGATGTAATACCTTTCCCTAGGTGGCCACACAATTGTCGTCTGTGAGATGAATTTTTTCAGAGAACTCTGTATTAGTTTAATTGACCTTGAATAATTTAGACTCCAGCCAACAGATGTAGATTTTGGATGAAAAGATGATCTTCCTAATTTCACCGCATCAAAATTGACATGTTTCCATGATTTTCCTAATGTTTAATGTTTTCAGGGGTTCTTCAGAGCCCTGAGGAAATTGTGAAACAAATTAAGTTTGGGAGAATGAGGAAAAAGATAATATCTCGTAGTTGGAATTCGGAGGCAGTCGGTAAAGATTTTTGTTTATAATTGGTTTCAAATCCGTACTACAGTAATTTTGCTAGTCTAGGTCTTCAGTAAAAACTCAAACAATAATTCGCTTGTTTTTCTGTTTATGATAATTTATGGAAAACTTGGGAATTGTACCGAAATACTAAGTTCAATTGACTTTGAATGATGACTAAAAAAAAAAATATAAAACAGATTTGATTTCAATTCTTAGTCATCCTTTCTTTTTCCCTCTGTACAAAAATAAAATAACATTATGTTATATTATATATAGTTATATATTATAGTTATATTAATTCGGAATTACTGCAATCATACACGCCCTCTTCAGTTTGGTCACTATCAGGGAACACCGCGACACATCATGTTTGTCAAATCGTCTTTGATCGACAAACCAGGCATATTCATCAAAATTCAATGAATTTGAGAATTAAGACGTAAAAATTGACATGATATATGTAAAATTGATTGTGTCAAATACTTTCCAGTTGTTTTGGGCAATCTCTAGTTTTGACACCGACAGGGATGTCGAATCTTCGTCTCCATCGTATTTCAAGCGTATACCTGGCTTTAGGCTCATTCCTGAAAAATTATTTATTATACTTTCAAATGGCATAGACGAACCCAGTCCGAATACAGTTTATTACTTTGTGTGATCATTTTTATAGCTTTTTCCTGTTACCACTATTATTTTCATTGACCCTTGCAAAATATAGATAGCGCGCTTCTCAATTTTTTGCCCTTGTTTTCCACAGGTATGCTACTGATTCGACCTTACCTTAACTTGGCGGGGGGCGGTGAGGATCCCCACTGTTCCCCACTTCCTACGGCCCAACTACCGCCATAATTTATACCTTACTCCTCCCAATTGCTGTAGCCTAGTTGAGAAATATTTTAAGCGCTCAAATCAGTTATAATTCAACTCTCGAAGAAGAAATATCTCTCCAAGAATTCAGAGATTGCTTCCAAAATAAGTTTTCACTGTTTATTAATTACTTTTCGCCATAATCGAAGAAATTAGTGCATGTATAATTAGTGCGTGTATCCATTTGGATAAATTTAAATTTTAAGGGCGAAGAAAGAACAGCGACACTCCCACTGTTTAAACCTCATAAAAGTGACTGCGATCTATAAAATAGTGATAGTAGCAATCATGGATCCAAAATTCGTGGTGATTCCAATTGGACTGAACAAAACTTATTCCGAATTTGTTGACTCTTTGTTCATTATTTGTGAGCAAATATTCCACATTTTTCTGGCAGCGGTATTATCTTCTCTTCCTGCGTTTTGTTTACCAGACTACTCACCTAAACCGTGTGTACCACATGCTGTACCAAGCCCCGCAGAAAAACGAATACAAAGTTTACTTGCTGACATTTCTCGTGTGAGGGACAAATTAATTGAAACCGAGCAGCAGTTGAAGCAAGCTCAGGACAATCTGGATCGTCAGGGTGAAGCATTCTTCAGTAAAGATACTTGGCTGCATATGTGTGGAATTGAAATGCATGATGCGGAAGAAGGTTGTGATCATGAGCGCGGACTACGCATTGAGGACTTTTGGATGAAGAGGGATGGAGAGACCATACCAACAAATTCAATTGAAAATTAGAGGTGGTTGTAAGGCAGATTTGAGTGGGTGGAGATGGGTGCGGCAGAGGTGGAATTGTCCTACCGGTCAATATTCAGTTGGTGGTCGCTTAGAAAGAGTAAATGAAGAGGAACCTGAGTTCCGAATTAAGGCGGATTGTTTTGAATGAATTAGTTTATTGAGAGATTAATCTCATGTAAAAAATGTTGTGTTTTTCTGCCATGTACATCACTCATTCGCAAGAAAAAATTAAGTGTATTTGTAATATTCGTTGCTTATAAAAAATAAGTAAATAACTAAAATTAATTTTATCTATGAGTTTACAATGATCAAAGCCATTCACATGTGATGAGCTATTAAAAAATGTCTAATATATATGTATATTACCACCTTATCTAGATTTTTTATTTAAAAAATTTTAATAGAGAGGTTTTCCTTTCAGGGAGAGAGGGCTTGTAACACTTTTCTAACTATCAGAAATATTCTATGGAAAATTCTTTCATTTTTCATACTTTACTCTTTATGTCAAAAAGGTGTGTAAGCGTAGAATGTAATATTTGGAAAAATAGGAATTTTTCGGGTTTTTTCTTACTCGAAAACCCCTAATTAGACCTATTTTTTAAATATTTAAATCGTATGCAATCTGTAACTATTGTTACAAAATTGTGCGCAGTGTATAAATATTTGAGATATTTTTCATTATAAAATATAATTGGCTTCATTATTTTTTTGTACAAGAATGGAAAAAAATGGAAAATTACTATTTTCTCATGACTTTACTGTGGGATGTTTGAATTATTATATAAAGAAATAAAAATAGAATGTTCATAAATTGAAAATGTTTGTTTCTTCAGCTTTCGTGATATAATGGAAACAATTACCTAAAATAGTGCATTTCATGCCCCAACCTTGGAAAACAGAACATCGTCTCCCACGTGCAAAGTTGCCTTCGGCTCGGAAGGCAATTTAGCACGTGGGAGAAGATGATCTGTTTTCGCAAGGCTCGAGCATGAAATGTGCTATTTCGTGACGTGGACCTGGGAAACGGCAATTTTGAGGCGCGCAGCGACACAAAAACGGGGGTTTTCAGGCCCGGCGACACGAATAGTACATTTTCACGAGTTACGAACATAATTTTTCATCTCAATGTGTCGAAAACGTAC
>JAPYZM010003307.1:0-23112 GCA_030522845.1 Psyttalia concolor
GGTGTCCTCAGTAGTTCCACAGAAAGTCCTAGGCGATCGGACGGGTGGAGAGACTGACTAAGTGGTCAACTTGGCATCAAATGCAAGAATCAAGTGGGCAGAGCGAAGCTTTGTACAAAATGTGGGCAGGATGGACATAAAGCTGCGGCTTGTAAAAACAGCCCCGTTGTGCCTTACGCACCGAGAAAGATCTATCAAAGGAATGTGCTCATATTGTGCTGGTAGCAGCCGGTAGATGCCCTGTCGTCAGGGAGGCACATCAGAAGGTGAGCAAAAAACACTAATGCGGATCCTACGGCTCAACCTCAATCACTGTGTGGCCGCACACGATCTCCTTATGCAGACGATGCGGGAGCGGAAGGTCGATCTGGTGATCATCTCGGAACCATACAAACATCTGAGCACTCAGCCGTGGGAGACGTATAGAAGTCGACCCTCATTCTGTATCCCTTTTAGAATAGATTTTTCAGTTCACCTCCCGCTAAAGATGTTTCACTTCAAAAACTAGGGAAACCCTCCTCAATCCCCCCCCCCCCCTCCCCCCCATTCTTTTTATTAAGATAAATAGAATGACAATGCTTGCAAATGAAATAGATTTTGAATTCATGCACCAAAAATTGTTCATTTCACTGTTAATTATATCGAAAACGTTTATTAAGCCTGTTCAAACATGCTTAAAAGCTTCATTATTGCATTTCATGCGTCTGCATTTTCTGTTCACGAAGTTCATTTTGTCGTTGAAATTAATCATTGCAGCTGACTCCGGGGATAAAGATTATCCAACTGATCGTCCTGTCTACGTAATATGGTCGCTGGGACGTTTAGATGAGAATAAAGAACCAAGTTTCCATGATTATTACCCTAAATCTGATCTGAAACTCGAGCTTAACCGACAACAATCTGAGAATACCTGTACAGACTTTACTGAATCGAACCGCAAGGTGCGAGAACTCTGGGACAAGTCTGAGATCTTCGACAGGAGTATCAGGACATTTAAAGCGACTATAGGACCTTCTGGAGGTAGACGAGGATACCAAGGCATCACAGGGCAGACATCAATGGGACTGGCTTGGTACATCAATGGATATCTCATTCCTGAGTTGTATCTTCGGAGAGGGTTGACATACAGTTTTCGAGTTTATGGAGGCAACAATCCTCACAGCGCAAATTTATACCATCCCTTGATCATCACCGATGAACCTCATGGGGGTTATGACAGATTAAGCGATAGAGCACAAAGCCAGATCAGAGTCTTAGCAGGGGTTGAATTCACTAGGCGAGGGAGACCGAGACCTACTGCAGTTGGCCCTCTGTGCTTGGGTAAACATGAAAACAGGGATAGGAGACTTGACGATGATTTTCTGACGTTTAAAAAGTTCAATAGAACACTGGTTTATACTTGTGAAGAAGGTAAATTACTTTTATCTATTGAAATCTATAGTTCTATGCAACTTATTACTGATATTGACTTAGTGGAATACAAATGATTTATCACAAAGTAGACAATAGTAGACAATATATTTCGATACAAGTGCGACGGGGTGATAACGAGTGTGAAGTTGGTGGCTCGAGGCGAAGCCGAGGGGGCCGTAAAATATTTCAAATCAAGTTTCTTCTAGTAGCTTTGCAATATACCGTTTGCGTATAGAATTTTAAAAAATCTAAAAAAAATTAATGAAAAACAGCAAGTCTCAAAGCGAAGGAAATAAAACGGCGCAAAAATTTGGCACATTTCATGAAAAAAATGTTAGTTTTTGTTTTTTAGTCGTTTTTAGTTTAGGATTAGTGAAGAAGCTATTGACGAAGACTGGCACAATTCATAAAAAACGTTGAGCAGAGAGATAATTTAAACGAAGAAATTATTGAGAAGTTAGGCGGCAAGCCACACGCAGAGGAAGACCTAATTTAAATAGTTTACGATCCTAAACATCAACCCTCATATGCAGGGTCAATTGATGATGAAGAATAGTCCGGTGCGCCTGATATATGAGTCAAGGGAACAACGTGCTGTATACAAAGAGTATCGGAAACAACACCCGTAATGTTCTCCTCTATGCATTTTGTCAGAACTTCTGTCCCTATTTAACAAATGTTGTCCGAGTCTCAAGAGACTGAGATGTGACTTATTTTTTAAGAACGTGGGTGGCTCGAAGTACTTAATTCAGATTCAAGATAAATAGTGATGGTTCACTACATGCGTGCTGGTTACCATTGAATGAGTGAAGCGTACTACAATATAAATTCATTTGACAAGTAATGATCCTTACCTGAAGATAATTGATACTATCAGTGATGGAGTAACAACTAAGAGATAACCAATACCAATGAGCAGAAGAGACGATGAGTACTAGTGACAAGTTTTTTGAGGGTCTCATTGTTGAATATAAATCGATTTCTTATGAGTGCATCTCTGAAAATTATTGTTTTGCTACGATTTGGTGATCAATTAATCAGAATGGGTAACGAATTTGCTCTCTGAATCTCAGTAAATTCCGTACTTTACTAGTTATCCTACTAGCAGTTATGTTGAGAGAGTTTTTTCTGAAATAAAGAATGAGACATTCAAGAATCACCCAATACTTCAGAATATCGATAATTTCATTAAAATTTACCTAAGAGATTCACTCAGAGGAGTACCCGGTCTGAAATCTCAATTGACTGAATTTCGCATGAACGAAAATAAAGTTTGCGATCCAAAACCCAAAAACCAGTCAAAAGACAATGAATCTCATGTCCATGGCTCATGATGATGCTGGATGGATGATTCTTCAGCACAATCAACTTCACAGCCGTGAAATTTGATGCACACACCAGAATTTAGCTGATCAATTCCTGAACGAATCCTTTGAATGAATCAGATGTAAAATCATGAGATAATTGATGAAAACAAGGAGAAAATTATGTACGTCTCACGCTGCCCGGATATTCATGATTCGGAGAATCATATTGACAAAGCTCAAAATTTGTCTTCAGTAACTTCTAATGGAACACTTCAAAACCTTACTAATAATGTAACCTCATAGAGAGAATTGGAGGGGTTCAGCATATCAGAGATTCACTCATCTGTGGACTAGATATATTGAGATGGAATTCCAAACTTATCCAAAATCCTTTCCATCTATTAATCCCACTGTCCTACCATAACAAACAAAAATGTTGAATGCAGTCATCTTCTATGTTAACAAATAATTGAAATGGAAAGCAGTATATGTTCGGATAGCTACGATGGAAAGACCATTCGACTGGTAATCGGAAGGTCCCGGTTCGATTCCCGTGAAATCTGTAACTTCTACAAATTTCAGTATTTTCGGGTCTTCACTATAATGCCTTTAGAGACATTTACCAATTTATCCCACTTTTTCCAATTTTTGTTTCAGGCGAAGGTGGACTATTAGAAGTCACTCCCAATTCCAGCTGGCCAGACACTGTCTGGTACAATTCATTCACTCACGCAAACATGGGCTGGAAAATTCATGTTGTGGACGAATACAGTAGAGTTAGTCCAAACAGTGCATTGCCAATAACCGCTAGTTACTTAACAACTATGATCATCAGTTTAATTTTTCTACTTTTGCAACAAGAATAATCATAGCATATCAAGACTGACGGAAAGATATTTCCTAAAATTCGAGACATCTCTTCTGAATCTCCTATGACGGCAATCTGGGGAAAATCAGAACTGAGTCTCTGAAAAGAATGTTCTTTATTTAAATCGGTTATCCATTGCTTTGACAATAATCATTGCTGATTCTGTAAAATACAAAGTAAGGTGAAAGTATTGAGGTATGAATAAAATCAATGACCGAGGAATTCAATTTATTCTCTTTATAATTATTTTTATTGGTTTCTTTTTTCATAAACATGAATCGTAGAAAATCAACAGCGAGTACCACTATGGGCATCCTCTTGAGGGTTCGTCCCTAGTAGTTTGATCGGTATCCCATTTATTGTTGAAACTAATCGAACGAAGAATTGCTTACTTTTTCCCTCTGCTATTACATAGCTGACAAGTAATATTTTGCGAAATAAAAACACTTCACAATGATCGCTACGACCAATTGCTATAATAATAACGAAAAAAAGTGAGGACAAAATTAAGTTGTATGTATAGAAAAAATGAAAGTACTTGTGGACATAGTGAGAACACAATATAGAACAGTCAATGAGACCGAATTTCGCTTTTATAATTGTTATACCCGGAATCGTGATGATTGTTAAAACTACAAAATCATTACTTAAATGATAATATTTCAAGAATCCAATTTAAGTGGTCAATCAATTCTTTTGGTAATTGGCACTTGTAATGCCTCCTAACAGTTTTCACTTAAAACCGAATGGATTCACCACTTAGTACCTAAACTAAGTATAATCCCTAATAAAAACAAGGGGGACAATCAATTAGGTGAAAAGTTAGGTGGATGGGAGATGAACACCTTGGAGCACCATGGTGCACCTTTTGGGGTTCATTCCAGCTGCGTCCCCGTGGCGAAGCCGGGGTAACGGTAAGTGCTGGAGAGGTTTGTGATACCTTTCCGCACGTTGAATTGAATTTAATTAGTTTTTTAAATTTTTTAAAATTTATATACCTTCAGTAGGGAAGGAGTGGGGAAGGTTCCGTACATCTGCCCAAGCATACTGAATTTTAATTCATTACTATTACCATTCTTTTATTTCCAGAATATATGTATGGAATTATATCCGTATATTCTCATATATGTAGGAGCGTATGCGTTTTTTCCACTGAAATTTAAAAATATTCAAGCAATTCCATAGCTTTTATAACATAGTTTTCACTATTTGTCGTTGATCAGAAGATGGAGTCTATTCGATTTCATTGACTTGTAACCGGGCTATTAATTATTAAACATTTTCAATAAAAGAATAGGAGGGTCGCGAAATAAATAGGAAATCAATGAACGTTAATTACGAGTTTATTCTACTCAATATTTCTCCCACAAATGAATAATAAATTTACTTTCCTTCTAATTTTGTCCAGCAAAACGATTTCACGAGAAAAAGGGGTAAAGCCAAGCAATAAGCCGTACACAAGACAGCGTATTAAATTAATTTAAATAGAATCACGAAAAAGAAAGTGAGCTGAATTGAATGGGATGCAAAAAAAGGCCAAAAGATATTGGCTCATGGTTGGGGGAAAATACGGGATAATATTTACACTCGAAATATAAAGAAAAGGGTGAAAGGAAGAAAATAGAGAACTTAGTCGTGTTCAGCATCTGCGGTGTCCTGTGGTATCATCATGCTTATCGGTATCTCCAAAACGACGTTTTGTAGTTTCATTACACTTTTCTGATCAGCTAAACTATAATCCTCTGGGTAATTAATTTGGGGCACGAGTCTTCGAAACATTCGGTGAACAAGTTAGCCGGTCCTTGATTCCCGTAACTATTTCAGCCGGTTACAAGGGCAGTTTCTTCCATGTTATTGAATGTCGGTCAGTCTGATTCGATATTAACGAATCAGATTTTAGAGTGAGCCTCTGAAGGGGGAAAAAAGGAGGAAATACTCCCGATTGCTGACGCCGTAAGTCCCTGGATGCTTGAGGTGTTTCCTGGCGTGACGTCCCTTGTCGGCAGGATGGGCGACGACCATCGATTGGTGCATTGTCGGCATCATACAGGGCGAGTCGCGCGAGGTGGATTAGAATAGGAGAAGGGGGAAGAAATATTTACAATGGGGAAAAACCAACCGTGGCCAGGAGAGTTAAATTTAGAGGGCAATTAACAAAATATAATTATCAAAATCAAAAATGAAGAAAATACTTTATCACGAATCGTATTTCACAACAGGAACATAAAGCAACAACAGGAAACGTTAGAATTTTTCAATTAAGGATAATTCCAAATAGCCTAGGCGAATTGGGGAAATCCAGGAATTTCTATGGCTAATATAATTTAATATGGGATTCTATGGGAATTGGGTAAAAATAATTTTCATTTCATGTGCGTGTAATGATAGCGATAACGCTCTGCCGAGTGTAACTCAGTGATACATTCTCGCGCACTACGCGCGCTTGTAATCGCTAAGTTTCGGCCCTTGCAACGTAATATACTATAAACAACAATGAAGCTGTTTTTCGGAAATTATATTCATGGGTTAAATTAGTTGCTTAGCAACCGGCTAGATATAATCTGAAAAGGGACATTTTCTCAGATAAGACACAGGCAAAGATATGAAATTCTTCGCCTTTAGGGTACCCTACAGTACATTTTGACACTAGGCCGTGAAAAACTTATCTGGCGAATATGAGGTTACAGGACGAGCCGAAAGCGAGTTCTGTAATCATATGAGGCAGAGAAGTGCTTCACAGCCGTGTGTCAAACAATATTTTTTGTCAAGACGTCTGTGGGCTGTGTTTCGCGGCCGTGAAGTAGTGCTTCACGGACTGAGTGACAAAAAAACTTGTAATCAGTCTCATACATATTGATCGGTAATGCTGGGATTCTGAATCCATAACTGATTGATTGAAATTTAAGGTTTTTAGGTAAACGCGGGAAATTACAACAAACTCACTACCATTTGATACATTTTTCAAATTGATATGTTCCGACATTGATAAACTAAAACTCGACCGGTAATAAACTTGATATCATAAGCTGTACGTGTTGATAACAAGGAGCTGAGCGCATTACATTTGAAGGAATTATCTATGCAAATTACTCCTGCTTACTGTTTATTAGTAGAAATTTGGAGAATCATTATTTTCAAAGAAATACAGAACTAAGCTTTGCACTTTGAAGTTAACATCACCAACATTAACACGTAATTGATTTACTGACAGACGTCGTTAGGAACAAGAAATTGTCTATGGTATTAATGCATACATCTTTATGTTTGGCAGAGACTTTCAACACATTTGACAAATATTGATATGTATTTTTTGTTATCAATAGAATTATCTTTCACTTTGTTTACAAACAAACGGTTCCTACACAAGCAGTATGGTTTGTAGCTTCATTAAGCGATGTGACGATGTTTATCACTCTGATAATGCAGTGGATTTGTACACATTTTCCTCCGCAATATGAGCTTGGTAATATAACGGTCTGTCAGAACATGTTAGAAATAAATCAAACCAGTTCTACATAGTGGTTACTGATTTTCTCAAATTTACATGACATTCAATAAACCGTCCACTTTACACTCTATTGTATTGTGTAAAACCAATACGTTAAGTTAGTAATTGGTCAACCAAGTTACTTCAGATCCTATGACATTGTACACAGTGAATATTATCATGTAAAATGTGGAAAAATCCGGTCTGTCAGTTGTCACAATGATAAGTACTGCTGGATGATTCAATGATGCTACAGATCGGTAAAATTTTAGAATCGCAGGTAGTACTTTTATGTACAAAACATTAATAAAGTTATAATTCCATAGCGAGTTTAATTCTTACTCATTGCTTACCGGTTGCTGTCACTAAATTGGCATAAAGCGTTGCTTAAGGCAAGCCTCAAACTCGCGCCACTGCTATTGAGGTACGCTATCGCGTTCTGTGACGCCAATACAAGGCTTAGTCGTTGTTTAGCAGAAAATGTTCGACTTGAAAAGCAGCATTTTCGACACATTCAAAGTGAATTTGCCTGTTCGAAAATGATGATCAAGCAAATGCAACTGGGCGCCTTGTTATGGACAGCGCTCAGAACAAAATTCAGCCCCCGTTGAAGTGCAAAAGCATCACCGTCGAGCGACTCCAGCCTTCATTTGCCGATCCTTCGCAAACGACGAACTTGTAGAATAGCATAGTGGAAGTAATGGATGGACACGTTTTTTTGGATAGGTGGGAATTCCTTCTCAATGTATGTAGTCCACAAATAACTGAACAAAAAATGCAGATATTCTCGAATCGGGAATCGAAAGCGGTCCGAGAATAACGGAATCGCTACATTTCGCTTCGCTACATTTTTCTTCAGTTATTTGTGGACTAGATATATTTAGAAGGAATTCGCACCTATTCCAAAATCCTTTTCAGCCAATAATTGGAATGTCCTACCATAAAACAAATTGTGGAGCGTACCCCCTACCCAATTCCAAACTGTTGTTGTTGTGGATTTGTTCGTCATTCCGCGCTGGCCGTAGGGTGACCATCCAACTGCTCTGAAATTTCTTTCATTAGCCATGATTCTCAGCCAGAACAGCCTACTCGGCATTTTGATAGGGTGCCGGCGAGAGCTTCGAAAGATATGGGATCGAGGGCACAAATGACACAAAGAGTCACTGCTGTACTTTCTCTAGACGTTAACTTGCTGGACATAAAGTATGCTGTATATGACACCGCATGCCGTTTGAAGGCACGAACCCCTGCAAGGGGATTGGTTGAGCTAAGAATGAGACAGCGAATTGCACATCTCCAGGGAATGAGCGAGGTGGCTCGGAAACAGATGTCGCGACTTCCGTGTCTGATGGATTTCATGGTAAGCGCACGAAATTTTATCTCCCATATTAGCACGATATATGCGAATTTACGGAACCATCAACATACGCTGGACAAGGCAGTCCTACTTGTCATCACCGAGAGATTTCTCACGAGGATGCTAGTTCTTGAGGAATCCTGGGGGATACTTACGGCCAAGCTCCTTGTCTCACGGCAAATACTCCAACTTTTCAAGAATTGTGCACATTTTGTGAAGAACATCGTCGCACCACCCATAATTCACCCCAATTATCCAGGAAGAAGTTCACTCTGCTCTACGAGGCATGAAGAACCATGCCGATCCGGGTCCAGATGGCATCAACGCTTTTTGGGAGAAAAGGTTTAGCTGAGTTCATAGCCATCTGGTTCGGATTTCCACATCGTGCGATTTCCACATATTAGCGTATTGCTTCCTGCATGGTTGGTGGAGAGAAGACCCGGGCTACTTCCGAAGAAGGGAGATCTGTCTGAGCCGGCGAATTACCGGCTGATCATGTATCTGAATACACTCTATATGCTGACAGGAGTCCTGAATAAGCGTGTCTCGAACGATATACAGTCCGTGTGAGAGCAGATTTATGAACAACGTCGACGCGAACTGGTCACTGTCAGGGTGTAAGGAGAGCTTACTCGCCGATCACTGCATATCCCACGATCCGATACAGTGTCACTGGCGCCTGTCAGTGGCTTCAGTCAACTATCGAAAGGCATTCGATAACACGAGCCATGAGATCATTTTGCTACTACTATGGGTGTCTTGCGGTAGAAGCCAATATTCGTAGGTGCATTAAAGATTTTGCACAACTTTGGGGGGCGCCGTTTACCATAACATCTAGTGAGGGTCGTTTTACTCCAAGGTTGGTGCAATTCAGGAGAAAAGTTTTTCAATGTGATACCGTGAGCCCTCTTTTGTACTGCATCTCACTGATATCCCTGTCTGTCGCCTTGCGCGGTGTTGGTGGTTATCAAGCCGGAAGATCTGGTGATCAAAGGCATCAGGTTAACCATATTTTACACGTAGATGACCTGTAGTTGCCTCAGGAGAGTGGCAACTCAAGCTTCAGCTTGATGTTGTGGCAGTGTACTCAGGAGCGGTCGGTATGAGTTTTCAATTTGATAAGTGCACAGTTTTTCATATGAAGCTAGGGAAGGTTGCCAATGGCATGGGAGAGGTGCACCTGGTGGATGGAAACGCCATTGAGCATCTTAACGCCGAACAGTCGCTCTTTCATTCTCTCTCTCTCTCTCTCTCTGCGTATCGTTTGCATCGCTTGCCTATCGCTCCTGCTTTTTTTCTGTTTTGCTGCATAATTCTGGCCTTCGGGCAGTATTTTTTTGCAGTCTGCTGCACGCGCTTTCTGGAACTAGAATCTGGTGATATCAAACTGGTTGTTGGTTGCTTGTTTTGTCTTTCTGAAGGATCTAAAAGTTTTTGAGGTGGGTTATTGGAAGTTCGAGTACTCCGGAAGGAATAAGATGGCCGTGACAATGATGTTCGTTGTTTCCGTTCTTCTGTACTCATTTGGCGTACTTTAAATGGAGCAGGGATGAGTTGAAACGGTTGGATTGAGATACTTGTAAGCTCATGAACGTGTCTGCACGTGTCTGCGTTTGGACTTTCCGCATGATAGTGGGGGCCGTGTGTTACTTGGCCCAAAGTCTCTGCATGAGCGCTTTGTCCTCGGCTTGGCCTGTGACGTCATGAATCCCTTGGATCCCTTCCTGGAGTTTGTGCATGCTCATGAATTTCATGAGATTCACGGCAAGTCATGATCAGTTTCGTTCTCTGCCAATACTCCGCACAAAGATCATCATTCAGAAAATGGCTCCTTGAAATAATTTGGAAAATTTTTCGGTATTTTTGAAAGTCCCTTTCATGAAGGAGTGATGACCTTTCGCGACAAAAAATGTAATTGAAAATTATCATGTCAATCAGCGGTCACTTGAAGCGGTCCGTGTTCTCGATTGTTTCTCCCAGGCACTGCACCTTTTGTACGTTTTTCTAAAGAACATAGAAGATTGTGTTGATGATGAAAAAAAAAAAAAAAAGATGCAAATACCATCTCAAATCGGATACTCGGAATTTTTAGATCATAATTATTTTCCCTAAAACAAAGAATTGAAAAGTCAAATTGGAACGATTACAATGATTTCATTCAAGAGAAACAGAAAAAGAATGCTGTATAGTCCCCCAATACTGGATAGTTTTTCTTGTTATTTATAAAGTGATCATCATTTTTTCGTATTGACGATTCTTTTGAGCTCTAAAATTCTGGGCTTCGAAAATACTTGACGTAAATATTTTGCACATCATTTACAGGTTAATGCGATGTGGCCTGTGGTATTCTAGGAATTGATGCAACGTCACTGGTAGCTCGGTGCACTGAATGCTGTATTTGAAGATTGCCTGAGCTGCGTAACATCGCAAACTCATGTAGTTGACGAGGTTGATGGTATTATGGGGGTTGGAAGATATTAGCTTCGCTGGAGTGTCACCGGCTCTGTTGGGTGTATCCAAATGGGCTCCGTAATCGAGAAGAAGTTTTATCAGCTGTGAATATTGAAATTTAAACATGAGAATTGATTTTGAAGCTAATGGTTACATATAAACGACCACGACGTTGATGCTATTGCTCGTGATTACGATGATTACGAAAATCCGCTTTATTCATTCGTATGTGAATGTAATGTCGAATTAAGATTTCCATCGACTAAACAATTCCGCCTAAAGTGACCAATTTTTCCCACAGTTTCATCAATTAATTGCAATAATTTATGTTCAAATTCAGCTGCGATAATGTTGATACTCTTTTATATGGAAAATTTTTTTATTTATTTTTTCAAAAACCAAAGGTTCATCATTTTCGTATTACAATAAATATTAAGATTAATATAGAAATAATTGTGTTCTATAATACGTGATTCACTACTTCTAAATTGCTGGCCTCACTGAATGAGGTTTTAACTATACTATTATTATCAAATAGTATATTGTGCAACTAGTGCGTAAAGTAGCAATTTTTCGCACGAGTGCTAGACGATCATACGAGGCGAATAAGGCGATACGCACGTGTTGCACACCTAATTTTTTGCAATACCTGCCAATATTCGCCAATATTGAGGGGAGGTTTGAGGGCAAAGTCAAGATCGTGTGTAAAGTGAAATTCGAGTGTGTAAAGCGAAGCTTTACGCACGAGTTTCACTTTACGCACGATTTCTGTTTGGGCAGGTATTGCAAAAATTCTATTTAGAGCGCAAAATAATAACTATCGAATTGCCCGTAACTCATAAGTTCAAATTTTTCTTTCTTTTGCTAACCCAGTTTTTGATGAAATATGTCTAAAATTTGACCTCATCCCCAAGAAAAATTACAGTGTAAGATCGCTTTCATTGAGACTAATTTCGATTTGCAGTCAATTGTTCAGCAAATTAACCAATTTACAAGGATTTTCTGGAGGATACTTACTGGATTGAGAAAATTATAAGCATTGCTTGCAATGTGAAGTGGAGTTGAACGGGATTCATTTCTAGCATTCACGTGGGCGTCACAATCAAGTAATAATTTAACAACTGCTGTGCGAGGGAAGACGACCTATAATCAATTAAATTCTTGTAAGAAAATGGGAGAAGATAGATGACAGAAATCTAAAGATAGATAGAAATAGGAGAAGCTACACGTGAACGGTATTACCTAACGGACGTATCGTCCAACCGAATACCGAGTACCTGGTGTTTGGATACATTTCGTGTAAAACACATCCAACAGAAATGTGATTTTCCTATAAAAAGGTCTTTTGGCGATTTTTTTAGTAAATTTTCTACTTTCCAAAAGGTTTAATAACCATCATTTTGGATAAAAATTGACATTAATAGCATCAAACATATCTAGAAAATGCCGCACATTGGAAAAAATATTGAATTGTATATGTTTTGTAGTTAAATTGAATTACCGAACAGAAACGTTGTAGTTGATTGTAAAAAAAAATGTAAACGTTTCCAATAATTGGTAGTTCGACTAGTCAAAAAAACTTTTTTGAAATATCATTTTGCAATCCGCTGGGATTGAACAGATTTCATTTTACCATTTCATTACATCTTCAACACATTTGTAAATGATTTTTGTGTTCTTCATTAAAAATTCCGATTGTGAAGTAAAAAACAAATACAAACCCTTTTTTCTTCAGAAGTGAAGTAACTAGAAGTAATAGAATTCAAACTAGAAACACAAAGATGCAGCAGACTATCCCCTGTCGACGCTGACCTAGGATTTTTGCCGACCAACTCGCGAACGAGTTGATGAGTTTCAGCCTTGTGCTCCTGTGTCCGGGCGGTCTCTACCAGAAGGTAAATTAAATGTGTCACGCACTTCAAAATACGATCATAGCTATCCTGGTGGCGTTTATACACTGGACGTTTCTATGAAAAGAAGAAAAAAAACCCGATGTCAATAGTATTAATTTTTCCTCCTCATTTAATTGCAAATTACCTCAAGTATTTCTCTAGCCTCACAAAGCTGGCTCGTGAGCAATTTAAATACAGCAACGACATCACAGAATCTTGGCTCGTCCTCATCAGGGATTCGGTCGATTGTCGCTTCGTTCAAATCAACCATTATTCGAACGAGAGCCTGAGCAGTATAGCATGTATCTGTGTATAAAATCTGAAGAAATGGAAGTGAAATTAGTCGATACGAGAAACTTTATCGACATTTTTATAGTCTCATTCATTATTCCAATTATGAAATCGACATTATCCATGCTATTTTAAACATTACTTAAATTGCACGGAAAATAGGTGTTGATTACCTACTTATCGAGTAGCTAAAATATTTTTTGTCACTCAGTCCGTAAAGCACTACTTCACGGCCGCTTCGCGTCCGTGAAGCACCGCCCGCGGACGTCGTGACAAAAAATATTGTTTGCCACAAGGCTGTGAAGAACTTTTCAGCCTCATATGACTACAGAACTCGCCTTCGGCTCGTCCTGTCACCTCATATTCGCCAGAAAAGTTCTTCACGGCCTAGTGTCAAAATATACTAATTTTGTCACGACGTCCGTGGGCGGCGTTTCACGGCCGCCCGCTATTATAGTAGTCATGAGACCTTTACTCACATACATTTCTGAAATCTTGTGAAATATAGGGGCTAGACGAGTAGAAAATCTTAAATTATTCGAGAGAAACTGACTAAGATCCACATTGTTTTGATACAGATCGGAACATACTAATTTTCGACAATTTCATTATTAGATTAGCTAGAAACTATTACAACGAATTAAAGGAAATCCCAGATGATGAAACAAAAAAATTAGTAGGGTTTCCATCGCAAGAAGCGTTCGAAAGAGCTCGATGCGGTAGTATAAAATCACAGTACTTCAGTTACTACGATAAGATCGACCTGATTCAAGACTAACTAAACAACCCGATCTTATATTATTTTGGGAGACATTCGAGAAAACAAAAACTTCGCATTAACGATGTTTCGAAATCAAATTTATTATACACTTGCCAGAAAATCCAAAATATGATTACGAAGACTTCACAAAAGTCGAAAACAAATTCTGGTGGCTAAACGATACTGATAAATATATAACACAACTGCAAAGCAGCTAAGAATTGTTCCCCCAAGGGAGCAAGAAAAAAACAGACAATGCACTCGTTTTTATAGAAATAACTCTCATCCTCCTTAAAAGGTCAATTAATATTAATTAATACAAGCGAAGGACACTTCAAACATAATTCAAGGTATTAAATAATTTAAAAATTCTTAAGACTCCATTTTAAAAAGAAACATTACAATAATATGAATCTCTTATGAATCGAATAATATCGAAACTTCGGGGACAATGTCCCCATATGGTTTCACGTGCAAATCCAAACGAAGAGATCAAGTCAACTAATAATTCATAAAAGAACATTTGAAACTAATGAAGTAAATAGGATATGGTAACGATCAAAATGGAAGAAGTAAGAAAAATACAAAATTTACGATATACTAATTAGAGAATAATTTCGGTAGTACTCATAGAAGTGTCTCAACAGAGTAGAACACCGTTTGGAGCATTACGGAGAGGCGAATCAAAATTGAACGCAGTACATACGTTGTGGGACACTCATTTTGTCAAGAGTGTTACGCTTGGGGATTCTAGAGTAGCCCCAGTTGATGTATCTCACTTTGGATATGTTAGATCTCTGTCAGTGTATCCGGATATGACTCTTCAAGTACTGATGTACGCAAAAAGAGTTCAATAAGCCTACTTTTAAGATGTCTTCTGGTTCTGAGTCTTCGAGCCCTTCAAATCCGTTCCACCAAAAGTTTGATTTCCGTCAGTTTGAAGCAGGCATTTACCAAGATTTCACAAGAGAATAGATATTTTCAATTATGAAATGCAAGTACTGACACAAACGTCTGAGTTTTAGTACAAATGTTGATTTTGAAATTTTATGAAGAAAGTGATACAAATCGCAGGAGTTGTCTGTGAAATTTCGCCAGAATAAGGGAAATAAACTCAGATAAAATATTCAAAACCCAACACCTGCACGGAGAGAAATTTTCAGGAAAGAGTACAAGACTAGTCACGTAATTGTGGGATGAAGAATAATTTCAGTTATTTTTATTTGAAGTCCTGGGAAAAAAATCAGGTACGAACAATAAATGCTATCATTTGATCTGGAAGAATTACGGGATAATCACATAATTTTTTACAAACCAGTAAAACCGACAGACTTTGAAGTAAAAACTATGTAAAAGAACATAAAAATGACTCAATTTCTCTTAAATTTCACGTGACAATGTCAGTTTTCTTTAAGAAGCCCTGGACAGTAACTTTTGCGGACGCAGCGCCGCAAAAAATCCTGGACAGAACCGTAATTTTTATAATTATTACCGAATCGAGAAAAATCGGGAAAATTCGGCCAAGCTACCCGACAGATGAGGGGATCTGCGACGTTCCAAATAGACTTTATTGTGGTATACCGAACATTCCACAGAACTCAACAACATGATAAAGTTGAAAATGAATATTAGTTTCTAAGTAATTACATGTTCAAGAAAGTTTTTAATTATATATTTGTGTAAATACATGGAATTCACATAGTTGCACGAATTAATTGTATCATTGTATGAAATGTTATTGTTCTTTTCATGCAACATTTATAAATAAATTTAATTGTTTTCTGCTATCTTGTCCAACAATTGTAACGCCCATTAAATTAACATATCAATGTCTATTGTGGGACACAGTTTCACATAGAATTTTTTCATCTCCGCCATCCACAACTTTTGAACTAACATAATTAGCCGGTGTTTCGTTATTTTCATCATGACAAATATTGATGTATTATAAATAATGATCATTGCTGTTGGTTTCATTTTTTAATATTAGATATTTTTGCCACGGATGAAAAAATAATCACAATAAAAATCATTTAGATATTTTCTTTTTTAATTATTAAAATAAGTTTTTGATATTCTTAAATATGTCTATGACATTTATGTTCTTTGGTTTCTGTTTCTTTCTATGTTTTCCAGTAAGATAACATGATAAATAACAATTAGCAGAACTAGCCGTGACTATTGCAATGAGCAATATTTTTGGTGGACAATGAGCTCCAACAATGTAAACGAATGTTTTGTTACAAGAATAGTAGAATCCCGAGGGGGAGGGGGGGGGGGGGAGGGGGCTCACCATTTAGTAAAAATGTATTATTTTTTTTTAAATTAATAAAAATAAAAATTTACCAAAATTGGGCCTCAACTTTTTATTACTTGCTAGTCATCTCCTCCCCCAATTATTATTATTATTATTATTGTTATTATTCTTAAAAACATGAAATTTGGGGGAAAATCACACGAAACAGTTCAGGAAATTTGACGGAACTTAAGTATATTGCAATTTGAATACCTTCGAAACTTATTTTTTACCGACTGAGGGTCAAATTTTTCGATTTTAGATTTCGTTCTACAATTACGGTTCAACCTTGAATTTTTATGCAACTTTTTCCAGTATTTTTCTCTCCGTGTGAGAATAACGAAATTCTCATACATAAATAATAAAAATTAAATTAAGAACGGAAATAATTTCTTCAGAATAACGAATTTAGATAAAATCTAATGTAAAAGAGGTTCTCTAGCAGTTGGAAATCAATTGTGGGATCATTCGTTGCTAATCTGGGCTTCACAAATCCGAATTATCCGGTGAAAAAAGAACTTAAATTAACGACTCACTATTCCAGTCCTGGCTGATACCTGGCCGCGAAAATTCCGAGAAACCGCAAAAATCTAGACAAAAAAGACTGACGAAAATGTCCGATCACCGAGGAAACTGTGGGAAGACAAACAAATTTAACATTTAGTGTAAACCCGGATTTAGAGAAATTTTAATAACTTTCGCACTAGTCGAACCTGTGCTCCTAATTTTCAGTTGAAACCTTCAATGCTGAGCAAAGGGTAACATGAAATTAACACAGGAAAATTAATTTCTGGATATGAATAGAATAAGTTAATTCACTTGAGTTTCTATCATTCTCCAAGTAATTATTCAAACATAATAATATTCAAAATGCAAAAAATTAACTTACAGAATCTCTTTCGACTCTGATCTCTAGGGTCCTCCTCCACAAGTCGATACAGTTCTGATACCTCAACGCATCAGCGTAACTGGCACCCCTGTACATGAGTCTATAAAGCGTATCCTTGTGATTCTCCCCTAGTATCCTCTCACAAATCAACAAACTCTGTATCCTGATAGCATCTAGATCGAAAGCAATGGCATTGAGTTCATCCATGCTAGAGAATTCCACAGCATTTCTGAAGCTTTCCCTCCTCGGCATTACAGGCTTCTTCTGTAGCACTTGTCCTCCCTCCATATTCTCCATCCTAATCTCCAGTGCTTTCCTCCAGTAAGTAAGCGCAGTTGCAATATCCGCATGTTCATCAAAGAACGTTGAGCCCATCAATTCATTAGCATTTGCTAATTTCTCCTGCGAGTAGGTGACATGTTCTACTAGATAATCGAAAATCTGTATTGCTCCCTTCAAGCAGGCCGTCTGCAGTGCATCGTCATTGTACCTATAGAGAATAAGGAAGTCATATAAATTATTGATAATTTAATGAATTTCATATCGATTGTTGATGAAAAGGGAACTCACAATATCAGTTTACAAAATATTTACATTTTTCTGTGATCGATTTTCATTTGCATTAATATTAAATCCTTCATTTGATGCACAATAACATTACTTGTCAAACCATTCAGATTAGTTTGTTTTGGACATATGAAGGGCTTTATAGAAAATATCGAAGAAAATAATGAAACAGTGACCATCTACTATCGATGAAATACATCATAATGTTTTGTTGTACCTGCCCTAATTTTCAATGGATGAAAATGAAGAAATATTGGCGTGTTTATACTAATCAATCCTATATTCACGTCCCCATTGATTTCCGAGTCTAGAAATTGGATTGTTTATTTGTTTGTTTGTTTGAAATTGTTTGAAATTGTTTGGTTTGTTTGTTTATTTTGAAAGATTAGAAACCATTTTCATACGCCGAAATAGTACATTATATTACAAGTGTGAAAAAAGGGAATGTTAACATACGAGTGCACATTCTCTCGTTTCACATGCGTTTAATGCATTTTTTCTTTCGAATGGAAGTTTGTAATCTTCCATTCGGAAGCTTTGTAATCAGTCAAATTTAAGTTTTTGACTTTTCATATTATGTCAACCCAATGTGATGAAAAGAGTCCGAAAATACAATTTTCATCACGCTGTGTCAGAAAGGTCGGTTCAGCAACTCGACGCGAAGCGGACTTTTCCTTTTACTTTTGGTTTTTTTCACGAGTTACGAACATAATTTTTCATCTCAATGTGTCGAAAAAGTACTTTTCAGTCACTGGACGTGAATCGGAGAGTGACTGAAAAGTTACTTTTCCGACACAGCGTGATGAGAGATAATATCCAAGCCTCGCCATGGAAAACATATCACCCTCCCTCACGTGCTTGCCAGCCTCGCCTTCGGCTTGGAAGGCAGTTTTGCACTTGGCAGACGATGATCTGTTTTCAGGGCTCGGGCATGAAATGTACTATTTTTCCACTCGTTACGAAATATACTATTTCATCTCAATGTGTCGAAAAAGTATTTTTTTGTCAGACAGTCCGTCAAGCACTACGTCACGGCCGCTTCGCGTGCCGTGAAACGCCACCCACGGACCTCGTGACAAAAAATATTGTTTGATACACGGCTGTGAAGAACTTTTCTGCCTCATATGATTACAGAACTTGCCTTCGGCTCGTCCTGTATTCATTCATATTTGCCAGAAAAGTTCTTCACGGCCTAGTGTCAAAATGGCCTATTTTTCACTTGTTACGAACTATACTCTTCAGTCACTCGACGCGAAGTGGTCCTACAAACAAATCAATAAAATTGGGAAAAAAAGGATTTTCAAAAAAATCGGTATAGCAATTGCTGATATGCTCTTTAGAACCGAACTTTTATTCTTAATATTAATAATGAGAATTATTCCGAGTTCACATCAGTTAAGTAATAGAAAAAAAGAATTAACGCAATGAATTGAGAAGAAATTGATGCAGTTCCATAAAGCGGATAGAATATTGCGATATTACATGGGGTAGAGATAATAACATAAGAAGTGACCATTCGGAAGCATGTTGCATTTGCTGTATTAGCAAAGAAAACTATACTATATCCGATGCCAGAGCAATTTCCCACTTGTTTAACCCGTTTTTCCGAGCATCAGGGTGGTGTAACCCCTTATGTAATAAAAAAATACGTTATGGCTATTTAAAAAACTTAACTGCTCCAAGGCTCCTGTCAATTTTTTTCAAAATCAAGCGAATTAACTGCCTTTTAATTCGTACAGACCTCAGATTCAGGGATCAACATAGTAAGGTGTTTAATTAAAATAACAAACATGACATATACCTAATAAAAATAACAAACTTCACATACCTAGACTGTAAATGTGGATCTGCATTGTGTTCTAGAAATAGTTTAGTCGTTTCAAATCTATGCTCCTGAATTGCATAATGTAAAGCAGTCTTATTTTGGATGTCTCTTGCATTGACATCAGCACCGTGTCTCAATAAATATGTACACAATTCAACACTCTGTACTGAATTTATTAAGCACGTTCCACCATTGTAATTAGCACGCAATATATCAGCTCCATGCTCTACGAGATATTCAACAATATCAAGATGAGTCATGAAGCAGGCTGATCTGACCGTTGTAGAGCCAGTGTCAGATACGGCATTTACTTCTGCGCCATGAGCAATCAAACACTTTATCACAGGTAATTTTCCAGCAACTGCAGCACACCAAAGTGGAGTCACACAATGAACTGATCTGTCATCACGTACTTCATACAGGCCACGCTGTTCAATATCAGCGTCACATACTGTTATCAAGTATTCAACAATTTCTACGTGACCTCTTTTGCACGCAATAAAAAGGGGCGCACAGTCGTCCTTTATGCGGCTCACTACCTCTCGGCGCACGGATTTCTTGAGTTTCTCTAATTTGTTACGGACGGCGTAGGATAGACGAGCACCTGGTGCTGCGAAGGTGCACTCCTTAATTATCTCGTCGAACAATTGATCCATGGTATTAGATGGTTGGGGGTTTTTTATTATCCACATGACAGTCGTCGACAAGCTGATGGGGATGAGGTAACGGGGCAATCGTCCTTTGGAAAGAGAAATATAAATTATTTACAGATTTTGAGGAAGGACAGGGAAAATAAATCGAAACGAGCTAGCCCAGTAGGCTTCGAATGTCAAGTAAGGAAATTTCAAATTTTGTGACCAACACTAATTGACATGAACTAATTAACAAAAAAATGTACTAATTTACATGGGCTTCATTAGTTTTTGGGAATTATTTATTGATAGACAGAAAGAGCACCCATTGCATAATCAGAAGGTCCCGGGTTCAAATGCCCGTCTAGATTCCATTTTTTTAGTTAAAATTTCTTGTATGTTGTATTGGCCAAAAACTTGATTTCTAAAATATTCAGTAGCAATATCACGACTGCTCCAATGTTAACCGATATTTTCCGAAAGCTTCGTTGCCTAGAAACATTGTATCCAATTTTGCTCCGCACTCGAGATTTTTAGTCTGCAAAATCTGACGCTCTCGTTCCTAGGCTGAGAATATTCGATTAATTTTGGAGCACGAGTGGTATTTAAGGAATGATATTTATCCTTGGATTTCGGCTAAATAGACTGCAGTGAATAAAATGAAGTGAACGGTGAAATTTTTTTTGAAATTTCTCATGAAATTTAATTTGGTAGCCTCGAATACTGCGGTGCTCTCTTTGGTTGAAATCGACGCGAAGCCGAGAGTGACTGAAAAGTGCTTTTTCTACACATTGAGATGAAAAATATTGTTCGTAACACGTGAAAAAAGTGGTTTTTAACTCGTGGGATTATATCACTCGCCTTCGGCTCGTTATATAAACCTCCCACTCGCCAAAAAACATTTTTCTTCACTTGTTACGAAATATACTAATTTCGTAACAAGTGAAAAAAAAATGGTTTTTGGCGAGTGATATAATCCCACGAGTCAAAAACTACTTTTTTCACGCGTTACGAACAATTCTTTTCATCTCAATGTGTCGAAAAAGCACTTTTCAGGCACTCGACGCGAAGCAGACAGTGACGGAAAAGTCGCTTTTCCGACACAGTGTGATGAAAAAATATTTTAGAGATGCAAAATCCTGGTAATCACGCCGTTCCGTCTTTGTGTTTGTTACAACATGATAATTACAAGAATGGTTTCCCCTTTGAGAGTCATGTCTGAATATAACAAAGAATATTATGCCTAGCGAGTCACGATTCGCGAGTCATACTTATATTAGAGAAGGAAAAAATTCTTCGGTAGTCAAAATCTAGAATTAGAAGAGTCTGCTTCCATTGCCGGATGGTCCATTTAATTATTGTCATGTTATCATTCTTGCCTTAATATCGGTCCGTCGAGTTTCTTCGAATTATGGAGATTATTCATACATACCAAATTTCAGCCAATAAAATCGTGCTATTAGCCAGAACAATTGACATAATACTTGTAATAAGGATTTCAGTGGAAATACTGGAAATTGGATTTGGAAAGTCAACATCGTGAAGTTGGGACCAAAAATCGAATGAAAATCGGTTTGAGTTCCTTTTCAATATGTCAATTCAGTATTCATAAGAAGTTGTGTGACATAACTTGCTCTTAAATATGAAGAGATTTTATTGAGACGTAATTTTTGCATTAAAAAGAAAACTTGAATGGCTAAATGCTGTAAATTGCTCAGAAACAATGGGCTGAATGGCACAATTTTATTGACCGAAATTTGGTATGTATGGATAATCAGTTATAATCCCACGAGAGGTTCGAAAATTATCGAAAATTCGTCGAAAGGTTTTTCCAAAGTCTCGAGAGGTGTATGTTTCGTGCGTTAAAAAGGGTGTGTCTGCGAAGCGACGAATTTTTGATAATTTTCGAACCTCTCATGGTATTATAACTGATAAATTGATTTTCTCCTGTAATAAAATTTCGCCACTGTTTCGTATAAATTTTGTAATGTTTGTAACTTCAATTCTAAGGTAATCAGGCCAATAGATGCCACTGACAAGAAATATAGTGCCGTTTTTCACTTAATATTCTGTTAATTGTTTAATATAAATCGTGGAAAGTGAAACTCATTACGACTTGTTATATAGTAACAATAATTATGTAAAGATCTCTGTGAACACTAGACAATTGTGTAAGGATTTCCAAAATTATGTCATTTATAGGTAAATATGAAGAAAAACTTTAATGTAGAATCTAGAATACGTCGTAAAAAGTATTTTTTTATAAGTATTCAATTTTCTATAAAAAATATCTCTTACTCAGTTTTTATGATTCTATCTTCTTGAAGCATGAACAAAATAATTGAAAACCAATTTTTTTTACTTGTCTGGTTAACCTCTCTATGCACAATTAATGTAATTACGAGAGCAACTATGACCGACGAATAACCGTCCCAACCAGAAACTAAACTGAAACAATGTTTTTTTCAGAGACTATCGTGATTCAAAGATTCCATAAATGGATCTTTTATTAATAGTCCATCCAGTAACAAAGGAAATACTAATAGAAGTCTCAACATTGTTACCTCAAGAATATTTATCGGTTTGTTAGCAATATAAACACGAAGATAATCAATGCAGTTTTATTAGTTTTTATCCACCATCATTAACATTTAACCCAAATACGTCAGGAATATGTTTATAATGTCAAACGTTGAGTTTATTATTAGCAGTAATGAGGAAAATCAATGTATAACCTCAAAAACAGTCACAGCAGAATGTAGATCAGTAGAAAATAAAACCAAGTTATTTTACGACGAATTCTTTCAATAATTGCATCAGTCCATTAACACTGGTTATGACAAACTTCTGGTGGTTAATAAATCCGGTACATTATGTTTTTATAAATATTTAAAACAAAATTAAATTTCACCGAGTTTACTGGGAATAACATACTACACAGTCAGTTAAAACCACAATATGCCTCTCTCGCGCTGCGAGGAACACTGACAGAACACGTCTGACGTCTATCTCTATGTATGTATGTGCGATATCGTCGATGAGCAAGTGATAGGTCCATACTTTTTTAAAGGTAATGT
>JAPYZM010003308.1:0-12892 GCA_030522845.1 Psyttalia concolor
TGAAATTTCCAAGAATTTCCGCTGAAATACCGTATTGGCTATACAAAATAACGTCGAATGGTGCAATCCTATTGGCCAAGATTTGGATGGGAAAAATAAAGTTTCGTAAAGGCTCGTAGGTATTTCAATTGTTTCATAATTTTTATTCAGTCGTTTTCTGAGCGAATGAAAATAACCGTGAACATAGTTTTAAAATTTTTCGTACTTCATGCAAATTCCATGCACTTCATATTTTTAGTTTTTATAACTGAAATTTTGTATGAAACGGAAAAAAAACTGAAAAAACCTCAATGATTTATCGTTCTCAAATTGAGTTTGCCCATGAGAAGTGGAATGGCGGTGGAGGGGTAAAATTTATTTTTTTATTTTACGGGAACTTGTTAATTAAATGGTTTATGGGTGCGACCAAATATTCGGAGTTTTTATAGTCAATTAGCTATGGTTCCTTCTCGCACTGAAAATATCCTCCCAAAGATGTGGTATAGTGGCCCAACGGTAGACAGGGAGGATGTAAGATCCAGGACGATTAGAATGAATGGCCGCCATAAATCAGCTGCCTCGTTGGTGCTCTTCACGTGTGGGTCCAAGAACTCGCGAAAAGGTGAGGTAGTTACAGGGGAGGCAAATGGCAGCCCTACGAGAACATTTTTTTTAGATTTTAGAGAGAGTCCTGTGCTTTCATTTCGCAACCTCTGGCCCTTTTTTGTTTGCCATTCGTTTTGCTTAATATACCTCCTTTAGCTCTGTCCAAATCTTGATCTACTGACTGTTGTACATTTCCACTGGCCTGTCGTTTAATGTAACAACATCCAACCTTTTGAATTTATCGAAAATATTTCGCCATCCGCGGGCACTGAACTTTTGTTCGAATGTATATTGATAATTTCGTCGAATATCGTCCGCAAATCATCCCTCGAACTTTTCGATATCTATTTTTTTGCGCAGACAGACCGAAAGTGAGAGCTTCTAAACTAGTGAAGCGAATTATTCGATATATTAACATATGGAAACATGGATTCCCATATAAATTCGATGTTACCATCTGCAAAACGAATCGGATAATATTAGTATTAGAACCCTTCGATCTCGTTATTTTTCGTCCATCAACTTCCAAATGAAAGTGACGAAAAATATAAATTTTATGGTATTCTTTACTATTGTTCGTAGAAACTGTTTTCCTTAAAAAGAAATTGTGGGAAAAGATCGAGAGAATTATATTCCAAAATGAAATTTCAAAAAACCCATTCTTGAGTAAGTTTTCTCACACGGAGAGAAAAATTCCATAAAAATTATCAGTTCCGTAATCTGCGAGTCAAAACAATATTCCGTAAAAATTACGGAACAGTGACGTACTTTTTTATAGAACTTTTCGTACTTTCTCTTGGACTTCTTGGACTTCTCTGTAAAAAATTACGGCACTGTTCCCTAATTTTTACGGAATATTGTTTTGACTCGCAGATTAAGGAACTGACACGTAATTCTTATGGAATTTTTCTCTCCCTACAGTTGCAACAAAAATGGTGTGATATCTTGTATCATCATAAAATATTTCCCCAATCGTTCATGAAAATTATATATATATATGTATTTTTGTGACCAATATGTCCTAAAAAAATTAGCAAATATCATCAAAATGCAATTTTAAGATCTCAACTGATCAGCCCTGTGACGTGGGCCTGACAAATCCTCATCTCAATCTCCAAAAATTTAACTCGTTATATATTCTAAGATATGCGTGTCACAGACTGCATATACGAACTCGTACGATGGTATCTACATCACCACAGTTGAGAACGATCCACGTCGAAATAGGATTATCTTATATTCCCGTCTTCATTAGGTAGATCCGATCAAGAATTATATGAGAGAGACCTCTAAAATTTTCAACCGGAAGATGATTCCTACAATCTTTTTCATTCACAACATTCGTCATAAATATAATCTTTCCGATGTAATATTTAAAGCAGTGTATTGTGCCTCACAGATTATAATATTTGAATCAATGCTGACTTAAAACATTAATTTCAGTTTGAATTAGCAATTCTCGAGGCCATAATAAACGAGTTGTCGGTAAAGAGAGAGTGAGCGGGGAATCTTGATGTTCCTAACTGTTAAATACACATAAAAAGGTGTTATTGCTTGGGAAAATAATTAATTTTAAAAAATCTCGCAAACTTTGCTTCTGCAAGTTTATCATTTTTTCATATTTGCAAAAATATTAAGCATGTTTATTCAAGAACGCAACGACAAACGACAAAACTTTTTTTAATCTGAAAGATGAAGTTATTATCTATATCCTTGACAAGAATTTCACTCAACCCATCCAAATTTATTTTTTAAGAAGAAAATTAACGAAACAAATAGACATATTTCCTTTTTTTACCTCAGTGACGTAAATTTTTTTGGCATTCGATTCAGCATAACTTTATACATAAATTCTCACTTTTACTTTGAGAAAAAATATAATGTTACCAATCAATTATTCTTTGGACAAGAATTTAAAGCCTTTTTTTCCATAGGAATTTCGGGCATTGACTGGTCCACAATAAATTTGTTTAGCGGAATTATATTTTTTTCTCAATGTATAGGCTTGAATTATCGATTAGCATATAAATCTCACGAGAACCAGTGTATAATAAAAAAAATGTTTATTAATTTCTGCCGATGGCAATTAAATTTTTTTCAATACCAAAGAAGTTTATTTTATATGTATCGGTGAAAGAAAAACATAATTTTCCATGGCAATGGCTAAACATTGTTAATAATATCGAAACTGTATATTGTTAACATAGACGAAGCAAAGTTAGAAGCCAATTGACTGGTTGGAATGCCTCGTTGTTCGCGAAAGTAGGGGGCGAAGAGGCGAAAGGACGGAAGATAAGATGCGTAGGCGTTTTAGAGGCGAAAGATAGTTGAAAGGACGGGACTTTTGTCTGTGTAGATGCCAGGACGCGTGTGATCATGCCATCAGGAACGTGTATAGCTCGTGCTCACTGCGATACAACGAAAACTAGCATCTCTGGTTGGGCTCTCCACTCCACCTCCTGTCCATTGAGCTTGGGGACAGTGAGCGTGTTCCCTGATGGGGTCATCAGTGCGAATTAACATACTCGGTGGAGTTTGCGTGCGTTAAGGTTAAAATAAATGAAAATAAGCTAGACTAGGCTTAGTCATTCTCTTTTTTCTTGAGACATTCATAACTTGAGATATGCATAGCTGGGAAAGAAAACTAGATTTTTAGAATAGTATTCTGGCGTTTTCCGTGATGAACGCGGATTAGGATTTTCGCGTCTCATTAAAACTGAAAGACCATAAGTTGGATTTGGTTAGCAATTTGACCACAGTGTCTAATAAATTGAAATTAATGAAGTAGGACGGAAAATTAGGGTATAATGGATGTTTCTACGAGGACAGGCGTGTATCGAGAATTTGCAACTAAATTTTGAAAATCGGAAAGGCTTTTTAAAGTTAAATTTATCTCGCTAAATTTAATTTTTCCATTAGCGTAATAAAAAATTGATTTTTAATATTTTTTCCTCGAGAATTAACATAGGCCCAAACGCCTCAGTGATTTGAAAATATTTGAATTAGAAAACTCGAGAAAAAATTGATTTTTGATCCATTTGGTATTGTAAAAATTATGTTTTACCTTACGAGTAGATAAAATCGAAAAATCGATCACTTGTCTCACGATTATAATTTTATCACTGTTAGAAATCCAAAAAAAGTCACAAACGATAGAGAAACTGAGGGAGAACGTTGTTTATTGAAGTAATGACTATGATGAAGAAGCTGATTCACCTGTTGAAGCATCCCTCATACACAAAAGCAGACACCGAATACTTGAAAATAAGAGATTGTTCAAACAAAAAATTGCCACTCACAACAGGGAGCCACTGGAAGATGTCCAAGGATCAATATTACTTTCGTGAGGTGATTGGAGATCTGCGATTGGTTCATCTCTAAACCAGAGACACAATGAGGCAATTATGGGGATGGATGGACGTGTAGATACCAAACGGATTAACCTGGTAGCTAGTCTCCCTCGCTTATTCTTCCCTTTTTTCCATCTGAGGATAATCTGTATATAGCTCCCGCTTCAATGTTCCTGTTCCCTCGCTCAACCTGACCAACGTATTTGTCACAAGTCACTTGGTCGACATCAAAACATACCATCTTCTTCACTGTTCTCTATTATTGCGCATGTCAAACAGTGGATCATTCGAGTCCATTTCGAGTGAAGAAGAATGACCGGATGTCATTTTTATGACGAAATTGTTTTGTTCAACAGGTCTACTGACGCACAGCTGGATCCTAATCGCTCGGGAAAGACGGAATCATGTTGATTTTCAGGCGAGTCAGGGGCCGAATCGCGTTATTTGTAGTTGAAAAGGTGAAAGGAATAGTGGACTCTCTAGATTATTTATTTTCACTTCAGTGGGATAAGAATCTGGAGATATGAATTTTTCAGTTGCCATTTTTATACAATTATTTTCAGCGGAATATATGTATGAACAAAAGCATCAATTGTATGTATCCAGAAAGCCGTCCAAATTTTTAAATGTGTTTTCTATTTTTCATCGGAAATTATAGTCTAAAACAGGTAAAACTATCGCAACCAGACTTTTCTTTATTATTTGTGAAGATATTCAAGGCTGTTAACATGTTTGTTCTTGACATTTTTTATTCAATTTTAATTACTAATCATGATAAATAAAATAATAATAAAATTGAATCTATAGATTTTATCGGAAGTTTCTTCTATTTTTTGGAGAATTACATCTATGTATGTTCGCTTTTAAAGGTCGACAACTGACTCTACTGTTACCTATTTTCTATTAATGTCACCTTAAATTTAAGGACATTTTCTAAGCCATAGTAGATTGTACAAGTGCGCAAAGAACTACTTTTGTCCCCCTCTACTAATTGGCTTCTTGATCACCTTGTCTGTATTCAGCCCAGAATTCACGTAAAATGTTCTGTTCAATTTTTTTAACAATTGGAGAACTCACATATGGCCTCAGTCTATATTTTGTGCGATCATTTTTTTTAGCCGGATATTGATCACCATTATCCGACCGTAGATCAAAATAAGATAAGTTGCTACCCATGGCGGGCATTAGTTCGTCAATGAAATTGAATAATGATAGTGGGTTTTTCAGACTACAATATTTTTCTTTTTCTCGCTTTTCGGAATGAACGATCCCAACAGTGATGGATTCTTCCTGGTTTCTCCCTCAATGACTGACTAGTCAAGTCACTCGACCCAATCCCGGGGCGTGATTTTCTTGAGCCCCAGGGGGATATTGCATTTCTATTGATCCCCTCGTTGAGTAGCCACTTGAATTCATCTTAAACACTTTAAGATGACGTTGAAAAAAAAATTATATTCTCATTTTAACCTCTCAAGTACGAGATCTATGATACTATGTGACCAAGATCCAACGTAACAACGTATGCCTTTATTACGAATTCAATAATAAGGGCAAAAGGATTGTAGATAATTATTACGGATTGACCCAAGCGGAAACTAAACAGAATAGTTTCAAATACCTGTGGGTTTCATAATTTGGTTGCATTTAAAAAATAATTAATTGACCAGATTGAGAGTTCAGATCGACCTCTCGTCTGTGATTGAGTCCATTTAAATCTCCTGAGGCTTTTCCAACCTGATCTGATCGATAACTCGAAATGGTTTTCGATAGGTGAAAATTCCTTTTTAATGTATCTAGTCCACAAATAATTAAGGAAAAAAGTCAAATATTCTCGTACCGGGAATCGAACCTGGGACCTTCTGATTCCCAATCGGGTGGGCTTCCCATCTGATTCAGAGGGAAAAAGCACCACCAATTTTAGTGATCTAAAGATTAATTGAAGAATTTAAAGACTGAAAATATCTAAATGCATAATTCAACCTCGAAAACACCGATACAGTCTATGAGGATAATCATGGAAAATTACAGACCTTTACTAATTCACCATAAAAGTGAATTTCATCTTCTGAAAATCTCAAAGAAGAATAAAAAAAAAATTTTTAAAACTCAACGTTATATTCTTATCTAATGTTCAGCATATCTCGCAATTTTAATGACTAGTTAAAAAACCATGTTTTCCTTAAAGAAAATAACCAAAATTCCAATGGTGTGATCTTCAATGGTCAATTATTAAAAAATTCAAAGCGGCACTAGAGCAATGTGATTTATTCTTATTTGACTTAATTCGTTTGTAAAGTGCACCCATATCTCGGATAGAAAACTAGATAAGCTCTAGATCTAGCTAGATAATCTAGGTCTAGGTAACAGATCTAAATAACTTCTATTGACTCCTCCAGATTCCCGAGCAGAGCGGTAATTTTTACGGAATTTTTCTCTCCTCGCGCCTGGGATTGAGTCGAATGGTTGAATATCCGTTTTGTCCCCCGTTACCCACGAGGGGCCGTACACTGAAAGAAAAATCTGATTTTGGCAATCAAATATTCTTCTGATAAGAATTTGAAGTGAGTTTTGCTATAGGAATTTTGAGTGTTTGGTTATCCAAATCAAATATGTTTGGCAAAATTATCTTTCTCCGTGTAGGTTGAGCCATAGCCATTCGACTCCATCTTTAGCACATGGAGCGAAAAAAATATTAAAAAGTGGAGAGATCCTTTCTTATAAATTAGCATGTTTCCTTAACTCATCAAGAAGGCGAAAATAGCGGAAACGCGTGAAAAAATAGTGTAAAATTCTCAAAAATTAGGATGCAGTATTAGAATTTTTCAGTGTGGGTTCACTTTTTCGGTAACTCCCTTTATTTTTCTGTGCCCCCTCGTTACTTTCCTCGTTATTTTCGGATATTTTTCTCTCCGTGTAAGCATTGCGAACGGCTGTAGAAACTGCGTTTGAGTGACCTGACGATGCGACTCAATCTCGGGTTCCTTGCCAAGCGCTGGTTGAGTCGTCACCTGTCCCAGATACGGCTGAATCTCTAGTCAAATTTCTAAACATGAGTTATCCACGAAAATTATACTGTGTAGATAAGCGCTTGAGCGATGGAATTTGAACAAACACACAGAGAAAAATATTCTCGTGAAACACAAGATTTGAAAGCATAATTTATCTTATGGTAATCATAATCTACTTCTTTTTTAAACGGAAATTACGAGATACGTAATGTACGAGAAAAATAACGTAAATGCCGTAGTGAATATTGTAATTTACGGTCTCAATTTATTATTTTCGTTGATGGAGATTGTAAATTACGATTTCAAAAAAGGAAATTACGGAATTGTTTATGTAATTTGCGTATTAATGTGGCTTCTTTTTTTTTACAATATCTTAGAATTTGACACATATAGCACATTTTTTTCAATTAGATTTTTTCGAACAATATGTTGCGTTCTATAAAAAAGATTTGTAAAAAAATTTCGATATCCCTCGGTGACGGTCGACACACAAGTCGATAATTGAAAGTTCGGGATCGAATTTTAGAGAGTTCAAAATTTCGTCATCTCAAAATTTTTATTAAAATCTTCTCAGTAAAGCACAATAAGATCGACAAAACAGGTCATCGGCAAAAATATGCTATCTCTCTTAGATTCCGAGATATTCCGACACATAAATTATGATTTCAAAGTGTAAACGATGTATTAAAATCTCGTGTTTCTTTGTATACACCTTGTAATCATCTTTTTCCGATTTTCTGTATATTCGGTACCAATACCTATGAATAATCATAAAACTTACGTATTAAAAGCATCATGGAAAATGATTAATTGATTTATAAACAATCATCAGTCTAATTGCCTACAGATCATTGAAAACAACGTCAGATTGTGAAATTCTGTTGAGAGGATTATGAACGCGGGAAATCATCTCCTCAATTCATTTACCATATACTCGAAAATTAAAAAATATATCTTCATTAACAACATCTCAAATGAAAAAACCTATATAACAACGCATATCATTCACCTAAGCCGAATCTGAAAATGTCAAATGTCAATACAATAGTTTTAATCATAAACATGTTTTTCAAGTACACATTTAATTAATGAAAAATTGTTATCTCACGTGCAGGGGAACCATGCCATGTGTTTCCTGGAGGGGAATGCGGAGCTAGAAAACTGTGCAAAGGAAGAAGTGTATAATTGCGCCTCGAAACCCTTTAAAAAATGCCAGTCCAGCAAAATCGATGCAACCCAGTGAATTTCCAACAATACCCGGCTCATTAACACCGATATCGTTAAAAAACATCCGACCGGAAATCAGTATAAACGATTATTTTGAATCCATGTAACAAGTCAGACAGAAAAAAATAATAGAGTGGGGATAAAGCTCATTGAATCGGGACGATTCCTCGAGTGCCCAGGGCATACTCACTCGTCCATGCATCCGGAGGAGTCAAAAGGTGTGTGTTAATACCTCCGATGCGTATGCATAAGTCTGAACCTCATCCCCTCTGCCCCCCTCCCCCCCCCCCAGTTCACCACCATCCCACTCTTTTATTTCTGTATGATTACCGAAGGCACACACGCGGGGTTGCGTGGGAGTATAGCCTGACCGGACCATTGGAATCCACATAACGGGAATTTCCGTTGATCCATCGGTGGATTATTGGCCTCAACTTTTTAGTTTTCAAAACACTTCTGATAAGCCAATGTAATTTCGGTACCAGAAACATTTTTTTATCTCCACGTCTCCAGTTCCTTTTGCGTTAAAATCTCGTAATGCTCATGGACGAGGTGAGATGAATGCGCGGAGAAGGAGTGATACCGCGCACGCTGACGAAGCCTCATAAATATTTATCTTACCGCTAACTATGACACTAACTATTAGGAATATGAAAATTTTTCGTAATTGTATTTCTCCCTATTTTTATTCATCTCTCCTTTCCTGTTATCTTTTCTCCATCGCTAGTATGAGATTTGAGCTACGGGGATTATACTTCATCGCGCGGTAGGTATAACTGATTTATTTACAATAAACTCCAAATCGGATTATATTAAAATTACCGTATTTCAAAATATAGAATAAATATGATTATCGGAAATCGAATCAATCAGCACTTTTGTTCTCTGTAGTTGCAAATAAAATTTGATCGAAATTGTTCATTTTTTAATCCAGGTGTTAAAAATTTATTTATTCATGTGTATCTTTGTTTGATATTTAATTGGAACCTCAATTTATATTTATTCTTTCGATTCGCAACAATTCATCCATCTTTCATCATTGCAGTCTGGGTCTGGGTTTGATGGAGCGGGTTTGATTGTGATACAACATTTTCGATGAAGAAAATTCGCCAGGTGATTTCTTCATATATTTCCTAATAGGTTCGAGTATGGATATTATTCTCGACAAGAGTTTTTTTTTAATTCTCAAAAACGCCTTGACTTCGAAAATTCCATCAACTGCAAAAAGGCTTTATATCCCTTATCTCGCTCAATTACATCGTGATTCATCAAACAGAGTAGCAATTACTATTCTACATATTTTAGGAAAACATTTGAGAGGAAAAATACCCTCTCTCTAATAGGTGAGTATACTAGACCACTTTTGATGTTGAAACATTTGGATAAAAAATAACAATCAAAAATTATTTTTTTCACACTGATGTTTCTTCTATGCATAACTAATGAAGCTTAATTGACTAACCAATCCCATTTTAATAGTTCCCAATTATTGTAGTAAGTATTGCAGCAGGACTTGCTTGGGATTAAATTTAGTCCATTTTACTTGAATTAATTTAACGGTTACTAATTTTCCAACCAGCTCCATACTCCACCATTGACGAATAGCTTACTCAATGTTGCGAAAAGATATGAGGATGTTTGTGAACAATGATGAGGTTTTTACTATCGTCAAGTGACACTCATGAAAATTACATAAAAATTAGAAACATGAATCAACAGTAAATTTTACTTTCGAGGACTGGGTGAGTTTCAGATGAGCCTCGACGCGCTGAGACTGAATACTCAAAGGCTGAACTAGGCAAGCATTGGAATCCACTAATGGTCCCATTGATCATCTTTATTTGACTGTGGATTAAACAATGAATAAAGGCCTGCCGGAGGCCTCAGCCACTGAACCTCGCCGATGGAGGGCTTACACAAGCTTGTTTCCATGGTAACTTTTGCCGATTCTTACTGAATCAGAAACTATTTCGTAGACCTAATTGAATTTCTCTCTTGAAATCCTTGGATTCCAAGATCAATTCACATGCAAACATCTCGTTGCATAGACCATTGTACGGTTTCCAACAATTTTTCCAAATTGAAATTAAAATAAGACATCAGACTTTCCTCATGCCGATATTGTTAGTGCTAAATGTCACTCCTCCTCGCGGCAAGTATTTATTCACTTCCATATAAATAACAATAATCTACGCGAGCTGTTTAAATATGCATGGAAACGATTGGCAAAAACCTAATAATCCACCAAAAGTAGTTAATTATTAGCATAAATAGGTGATTGGTGGTTTCATGATTGTTGCATTGAATTATTTATCCCTACAGTTATCCTTTTTTCCCCTCAATATTTTCCTCTTGTTATCTGTGCATAGGGACACGGAGAATCGCACGCCCAAGCATAAAGTGGCAAGAGTCCTAACGTAGAACGCTCACATCACATTCTAGGCTATTCCGCATTCTGTTCCCCCACCCAACTATCACGGGTTGTTGAGGTACCTCTCATCTAGAGCCACCGGCTTACCTCTACGCCTTGGAGCTGGAAAAGTGGTACCCGGCCCAGGAGAGAGAGAACTCGCCGCGTATATACACGCGCGTGTGCATGAAACTCGAGAGAAGTTAACTGAAATGAAGTGAGACAGAGTTACTCGTATAACACGTTGTTACGAGTGGAACAGTAATACACTCGTTTATCCATTATAAACCACCTTCATCCATGGGGGCTTTTACTCGCTGACTATGGCTTATATATATGAGGATTGCAACGTCCCAGTGATCCCGGGCGGATTTTTTTGGGTCTTGCTACGTGAGTTCACGTGGAAATACATTGTGCTATTTTCGTTTTTGCGAACATTCAACTCATGCTTTTTTTTCATTTTTAATTTTACACTTAATTATTATTTAATATAGATCCGTCAATTTTATTGACGCTAATAGCAAAATGCGTACTGGAAGCAATTAGAAAATTAAGCATTGCAATTATACTCGGAGTAAACAGGATTTGTAGTATTGCTCGAAGGTATATTTGAATCTTACGCTTGAGTTGTAGTTTTGAGAGCATACACAAAAAATTCTTGAGAAATAAGATTTTGGAAAATTTTCAAAAACGTATAGAAGAGTATAATGGAGGAATTGAGAAATAAGTCATAGAAAGTCTGAGTTTCTGAGTTTTTAGAAATGCACGGAAATAAATTTGCCGAAGTCGAAAGAAATCGTGAATACTTCAAAATGAGGTTTCGGTTTTGAGAAAATTCAAAGACGTCTTGAAAATTTCGAATATTTTCTGCTGTGATTTCAAAATATTCTTGTAACGTCCGCAGATGCTTGGAGTGTCACTCAAGTATTTTCAGATTTTACGAGCAGTTTTCAAAACACTCAGTTGTGAGATAAATTTACAATGGACGAAGATACACTCTGAAAAAAACGTTGATGTAAATTACCCAGGCGTTTGGTAAGCATGTTATTTTTTTTATCGTTCGGGGGAAAATTACTGTACCGCTCAGTAAAATTTGTTGCCTGCTCCGTAAAAGTTATCTACGCGTTCAGAAAAAATTAGCTAACCGCTCAGTAAAATTTGTTGACTACTTAATAAAAGTTATCTAAATATGTGAATGATGTTTAGTTGATAGCTTAATAAACATTAGCTAGATCTGTGTAATTTTTTGGTGAAGATGATGACTTTTAGCCTCTGTGGTTAGGCAATTTTTTTCCAAATGGCCAGACCACAATATTGCAAACAATTATCAAATAGAACGATAATTTCTGCAAAAAAAAAAAATTAAAATACCACTTCAATTAACAAAGATTTTAGTCCTAAAAATCAATCAAAGTTGTATCATTACTGAAATTATCTAGAATTTATGCAACTTATGGGAGCGAAAAAAAATTACAATGCATTTCTATTGTTCATTTGATTCGATCAATCTTAACATGTCAGACATCCATATTCTGTCCTATCTTTAGTAAACCAATTTAGCTCGAATGTTTAGTGAAAACATTGAACGCAAATCTCCTTCACTCCTTATCTAATTTGTCATAGTGTCCTATGAGAAAATGTTTCATCCACTTTGTTCACACGACAAGGACAAGATGAATTGTAACAGGCGCATGTAAATTCACTTACGCAATTCATTATCCATTAACATATTCGTCTCTCCGTACATATTCCAACATTCTCATTTTTTTTATAACGAACACTTGGAATATGCATCTATAGCACACGTGTCCAGTCATGTACATGGTCAGTGCACGGCGCTTAGGAAAACTATGCGTGTATCACGGGCAGACACACGCGTTTGTCATCTCACAGGCGTGGGAGGTTCACCTTGCGCGCATAACCAGATCTCTTTCAATTCCAATTGCAGGAAAACGGGATTATCAAGTTCAGTCGGCGAGTTTTTTTCTGCCTTATGTGATTCATGATAAAGGCTCAAAATTAAAATTAATTAAAAACATCTGGAAGTTCTTTCTCCAATATTTAATGATTATTCGTAGTTAGTTTTTGTCTACTCCTTTTTGAATTATCCAATTGGAAATTTTTTAATTTTTGTATTTCCCGTAAATAGTCCACTTTGACGCTTGCAAGTAATCGCTTTTTTTCACATATAATATATATGCGAACATTTCGCAATAACCCGAGTGGAAATTGCCTCAGGCGGACCTGAACTCGGATCAGTATTTGATCCGATAGTAGTCAGGTTTACCTGATCAGGTGATTCCTGATGAGAA
>JAPYZM010003309.1:0-11519 GCA_030522845.1 Psyttalia concolor
AGCAGTACGGCAAAATATTGTTCGTAACACGTGAAAAAAATGGTTTTTAACTCGTGGGATTATATCCCACCTCCCACTCGCCAAAAACCATTTTTTTTCACTTGTTACGAAATATACTATTTTATGGTGTAACTAGCATAATAAGGCGCGCAACCAGCACTCTCCCAATAAACTCTACATTATCACTGTTTCTTCATAGAATTAGTCTTCATCCTCGTCTCATAATTTTCGCAACCAACATCGGAAGGCGAGCTACGCGTGCCCTCTGGCTCGATATCGTATGAGTTATTGTGTCATTGCGAGATCGATATACTCGTCAATCGAAGATAAGCAATTCATATAACCTTCCCGGCGAGCTAGCACGCTCAAGGACAAGTATAATTTGTTCACATCAATTTTTCACTTGATTATTCATGCTTCATTTGATATATATCCCCTTACACGTTAATCAATCAATTAAAATGACTGTTGAACTATTATTTTTAATGCTAACTTGACAACAACACAAAATGAAGGTTACAGCTGTTGTTTTTTTTGAGATAGCAGTGAGATATTCCTTATCGACATCCTTCATGATGGTTGTTTCTCTGGTCCTGACAGAAATGCCAAATACAGCTAATGTTTTCACTCCACAATAACAGGATATGACGCTTCATCATATCGATTTTCGCTATAAGTCGATAGTAAAACAATCGATTATCGCAAAAATCTCGATACATTCGCATCATCTCCTTTAGGAATATTGGTCTAGCATAAGAAGGCGCGCGTCCCGCACCAAGCAGCTCTGAAGGTTAGACCGGATGTAATATGAATAAACGTCGATTATTTTCATGAATGGATAAAAAAACAATCGATTATCGATTCTCATCGACCGATACGATAATACCGCATCAGCTTCTTTAGTATAACGGGAATCGCGGGCAAAGAAGCGGAGCTTGAGCTCCAATTTTTCAGCATCCGATGCCCTCCAAATGTTTCCGACGGTATACCAGTTATGTCGGCTCACCTTACTGACTCAAACTTTTCACCGGGCGTTTAAACTGATTTCTCTGGATTATGAAGTGCGCAGGGAGATGCGTGTGTGCTCGAGACAGGTCCATCAAGCGAAACACTTGGGCAAATCCACCTCCCACAGCCTCGAGGGCTCTCCAATGTGCATCTCGTGTTTACCAGTGGGTACTCGGCCACTCGATCTTCATCCCCCAACCAGTACATCGTCCCCTCCACCTCTCCCTTCGATCATAGAGTTTATTTGTACGCATGGGGACATGTTTGCCATTGCCATCGGATGCGAAAGAGTTCGATGGCGTATGAAAACATGCTCGAGGCCCCATAAATGTGTCCTCATAAAACATCACTCGGTAGGATAAATATAAAAGAGGTAAATAATATCAATAGCATCGACAACTCAATTCACTCAACGGGTCCAACGGGTCTCCAACGGGTGAGGTCTGCCCCATCGAAAATTTTTGGAAAATTAAGAAATAACTTCATTTGAATTTTGGATTTTTTGAATGTGTATTCCATCTAATCTCACATTCCTCTGGAAAATAAGAGATTTTTAGTCCGGTAATTGAGGATAATTGAATTTTTGCGGTAGATTAATACCGGAATTTCAATGACATTCAGAATTTTCAAAGTTATTAACCAAAATCGATCGAAAATCCGGGGACAGTGTGGAAAAAGACGAGTTTTTAATACCGGAATGGATTATGGAAATTAATCCAGAACGTGTCGAGACTGGAATAACGTGAGCGCATGTGAAAATGGCTCTGCCACTGTAGATCCCTTCTGAAGTACTCGATCGTTTCCTCTTGAGCCCCCATCTGCCAACTATTTGCTGTGAATGTTTGCCTTGAAATTTAACCCATGAACACTTTCAATTGAATTCATACACTTCAAAAAATTGAATAAGTGGATTAAGAAAATGTGCATGTCTATTTGATTTTATCGAGTGTTGAGTTGTTGAAAAATTTCAATCATCCCAACTATTATTACTAAATTCAGAAAAAAATGATAATTATTGGAAGGAGTTGATCCAACGTCACGTACAATATAATAATCCTCTAGAGCAAAATCATTGTCATCAGTGATACCTCATCAGGATTACTGGTAAATGATGTTGCGGGGAAATGGAATTTCAAAAAATCGAATATTTGGTGAGAATAATTTTTTTTTCTCGCAGTTTACGGCTGATTATAATTCCACAACCACCGGAAGCTGTCACATAAAACATCAGACATTGTCTCTGGTTGATTGAGGGTGATCCACGCTTGATCGTTGATGTTTAGCCCCATGTTGAGCACACCTCAAGTTCCCACGTGCTGTGCGCACCCTGAAACAATCGCGTGCGCACCTATACATGCTATACTCGGCACGTCACTCGAGTGGCAATGGGATTACTCGATGACTGGTGGGGGAGGCCGCGGAAGGCGGGGGTGAGGCAGTTGGATGATAGAGAGAGATCGAAAGTGTGTGGTTTGAACTGCGCAACGAACCACCGCGAAGAGAAAAGCCTGACTGCGTCCGAGTGAGCGCCAGGGGTAGCGAATATCCCGTGCATGATTGCTGGGGGCTTTGGACGCGTGACGGTAACTACTGGGGCGCTAGAAAACCTCTCGCGATGGGACCAAACGGTCACGCGCGTGTCACTCCTTGACGGATAACCAGTCACTGGTTTACTTGGGTTATAGCGATTTAATGTCTTTTATTTGAGGGCAAGGAAAAAAAATTGAGGAACTCTCGAAGTTCTCCCGGCCGACTGCGGAAAATTGAGGTGATGGTAGCGGAATTTTTTCCGGGCGTCAGGTGCAGGTTTAAATTATGTCACGCTCTGGTGAGGTCCTGGGAGTTTAGGGAAAGGTTCCTCATAGTTGCGGAATTTTTATTAAATATTTAACGACGTTTGGAGGCCAGAAGAATTTTTAAGAATAAAATTTTCGAACATTGACCACTTTTTTCTCGAGCTCTTTCTCTCCTTCGACAGCCCGTCACGAGAAATAACATTCGTCCATTAATTTTTACGAGAATCGTAAAAAAAAAACGTAACACGTTTACGTCGTCTAAGAATATTAAAACAATTTTTCGCAATTTTCCGGGAATTTCTGTCGCTTCGAAGATGAGGGAAAATTCTGATTTTATTGCAATTGACATTTCATCAATTCCAAATCAAAGCCTCATCGAAGTCTCGGGATAAATTTCGGAGAAAATCTCGAGTCTTGAATTTGTCTCGAGACGTAACATCGAGAGAAAATCTATGGTCTGGAATTGGTCTCGAGATTTGAGAGGGATTTAAAAATACTGCGGTGACTCTACCAGCGGAAATAGCGAGAGAAATTACATACTTGTTCACACGACTAAATACGTCTAAAAAAAAAATATATCAACATTTTCTCTCAGTACTTTTAAATATTTCTAAGGCAAATAAACATCGATTGATAAATGTACTTTTTCCATTAAATTCAGCTCAAGACTTGAAAAGGATTCGGAAGGATTCGGAGGATAAACTCCGATAGTAAAAATTTCGAAACAAACGCCTCGCAAGTCTAGATAGAAATTGAGGTGGAATTCGCTTTTTATTTTATCTCATTCCTTTTTGTTTCCAAATAATGTGAAGTTTGTCCCACTATAAAAAATGGAGGGCATTGACGCTAGAGGACGTTGACGCACACCCCAAATCGCTAAATGTCAATGAAAATGAAATGGGAAAACGTTAAGGAGGACGTTATTGGAATGACGAATTATGACATCGATTTTAAACGCATAAACATACCGAGCCCGCTGTGTCCCTCATTCTATCACTCGCGGCGCGTCTCTCCGGATCAGATAAAAAAAAATGCAAAAATGTCATCGTGTAGCCACCAGGGGTTGCACGTGGACGCGCGTGCAGCACGCCTCGTCCATTATCCGAGTGTCACGGACACACGCGTCGACGTTGAACCCCCTCCCCCGGACTCGCAGTCTGGAACACCGAATTTTTTTTTTATGCGACTCAATCCCTCACTTCGTCATGCACAAAATTTCATGGGAAATTCGGGGATCGAGTGGCATTTCTGTACACTTTGTCGGGGTGTAGGTGCGCCTAAATGCGGCACTTGAAATTACTCAATTCCCTCTGTCAAACGGAAAATTAATAATACTCCAGGAGGAATGGTTTTTTTACGAGGTCTCCAGGCTTTTTGGCCGTTTTGTTCAGGTTCCAGTTGTTTTTTTTTTTTTCACCTTCTTGTTCATTTTATTGCGGAGATGTAACCTGGTTGCCTAGGCGCAAGTGAAATTCCGACGTTCGGTCTGTATGGAGTGTACGCAGGGTACACGCGCAAGAGGGACTGAGCCACACACCGGCCAGGGGAGGGAGATTTTAATGAACCAATTTAAATGCATGCGATGATCAGTTGGTCTCCCCAGACCACCATCTCTTCTTCTTCTCTCCGGTTGGATGCGGGAGAAATTGCTCTCTCTTCCGCGCATTCTCTCCATCTCCCTCTCTCTCTCTCTCTCTCTCTCTCTCTCTCTCTTTCGCTCCCTCTATTTTTCATGGTGCATCGCGGACTCCGGGTGATACGCTGACGCGTCCGCTAGGGGGCGCAACCTCAGACCTCCGTTATTCTTGTTTCAAGCGATGCAAAACGCAGTCAACAACAAAGGGTCTCTGATTTTTTTGGGATTTCGGTTTTTTCGGACTTATTGGAGGGTTTTGTCTAGCACCTTTGAGACGAGGTTAATTAGAATCGCAGGATTTATCGGCCGGGCAGTCGTCATGGGTATCAAACGTCTGCTGGGGGTGATTTGAATATATTTTTAAAATTATGCTAATTAGATTTTAGTGGCAGAAATATTCGATTAAAATTACAAAATAATTCACATAATCTGCTGGCGTGAATTGTTTTTAGCCCCGTTCAGATGAGTAATTTTTACGAAAATCATTGTAGCATTTAAATGTTGATTCACGCTTTTTATAGAATTTTACTTCGTCTCTAGATTATTATGGCAAACTTTTCCGTTGGCTATACATTTGTTTCATCAATGACAATTTCTCCAGATTTTCAGGGGACCAAAAGATAATCGTCGAATGAATAAATTTTCTGTTTGGACAGGCACAACAATTGTCGCGTCACATCTGCTCTGAATTTTCCGTCAACCTAAGACTCACTAATAAATTAATAAAATGCATTATATAATCTCTTTAAAATACTCAATATTCATCCTTCCGATTTTTCTGAGTAATCCATCCCATTTCCTTTACACAGCTGAAAAAAATCCGTGCGAAATTAAAGTGAGCACTGATGGCTCATGAAAGTTGATAAGGTCACAGAACCCAGTGCACCCGATTATGAAACCCCGTCACGTCTCACTTTACTCGGCTATTTCGATATACACCCCCTCACGGTAAAGAGGGGTCTTATTCCCTGAGTCACGTACGCCAGAGGGACAAAATAAAGATCTCGCATAAATACCTTCTTCTGATGACACCTTCAAGTGTCCATCAGCGGACATAAAAATATAAACATTGAGATAAATCTAATTAGGGATTACCTTGGACTGAATCGCGTAAAGACTAAAGACACTTCATGGTAGTCAGGTAATTTTTCGCGAACAACTCGACATTTATTAAGCAGTCGATAAATTTGACTGTCGTTGAACTGGATCAGGGATGTGGAAAATGTGATCTGACACGTTACTGACGGTCACGTGCCGGACGAATCCATGACCATTGGTTGTCACCTGACAAAAATATGACCATTTTCGCCTGTGACGACCATACCACATCTAGTTAATGGTATCACACATGTCACAACATTGAAATTGAACGAATTCCGATTAGTAACGGCTATTGATCCGCGATCACATGCGTGTGCTAAAATTATTGATCATCCAAAAATTCTGACAATGATTTATGACTGTCAGATTACATCTAACTAGGTGGTTTTCGTATGACCATTGGCATTGTGACCGGAATTCTGTCACCAGAAAAAATGAAAATACCAATCATTTAAAAATTGTCACAATTTTTGACGAAAAAATTTGTGACTGTCAGATTACATCCAGCTAGTAGGTCTCCGTATGACAGTTAGTATAATGACTGGAATTCTGACACGAGAAACAATGACGTCACATGACTGTCACATGACGGTCTTAATTTTGTGGGCTGGCCGATTTGAAACTGTGACGGTTTCCCACATCCCTGAACTGGATTCCACCCAGAGAGAAAAATAAAATAATTTAATTTTGACAAATATATATATTTTTTTTTGGACAACCAAACGCCTGCACTTGTTGGAATAATCTTTGATTGGCAAAATTAGATTTCATTTTTCGGTGCAGTAATACTTGTATGATCAGTTGTTTTTTTCTTTCGAGATACTTTGGAGCCATTGATTCCCCAGTGAGTGCATGATTAAACATCGAGTTAGCAGGGACAAGGGAGTGAGAATACGCACCCGAAAACTACGGGGTATTTGGACCCCCACGTTTACCAGGGGCCACTGCAACAAGTGTGGAGACACGACTGAGAGGAGAGACGCGCAGTCTACTGGCGTTCAGGGACCAGCCCCCTGTCGTGCCTTTTAACAGAGCAGTGATTTTGAAGTCTACACTTCTGTCATCAACAGGCAGTGATTTTATAGGGAACAATCGACGATTACGAGGGACTGGAGAAATCCGGGACGACCGAAGCCTTGATCGGCGTACGGAGAGAAAGAAAAATATTATCGAATCCAGGAGCGAAAATTAACAAATGCATAATATTTATTTCGATAGTTTAATCATTTCACTTTGTAGTTAAAAAATTGGATTACCGACTTCAAAATGGTTTTCCCACATTTATAATGTTATTGCCAATTCAATGATATCGAATTAGAGATGAAAGAAATTATTTTTATTATGTGAAGTAATTTTTTTTCCAGTGGGTATAAAACAATTTTTTATAGGTCTCGATCGATCTGGGTTGTAAACAAATTTCGACTGTTTTTAATTCGTGAAATTGTGCGGAGAATTTGAAGAATCAACATTTCTGAAAGAGCTGCACACGCTGATTACGTGGGCTTTTGTTCTTACCATTTCGAAATACTTCCGGAATGCAGTTGCGAAGATTTAATGCAAACGATCGGATTACGTACGCCTCGACTGACCACATTAAGACAAAAAAATGTACACTTGAGTTAAATAAAATTCATTTAAAATAAATTATTGACGTGTTGATGTTTACTTCTATTTTCATTCACAGTAGACTAGACGATCCTGAATATAAACAAATATATTTTAATTTTGAATAACAATTTTTAAGTAAATTGCAAATTCTAAAGTGGAATATTTTGCATTTCTGAGACTTTTTCCGCTAGCGTACACGGAGAGAAAAATACGCCACTGTCTCACGGAAGCTCGCTCCAAAAATTAGTGTGCTGCCCACCAACGCGGGGTGTACGGGGGTTCCACTCATAAAAGAGATGTCGCACTTCTCCAATTCGAGTGAGCATATCAAAAAGTGCTAGGTGGCGCCGTACAAGGTGGCGTGCTAGATCATTTCAAAATTAGAGTGCCAATACACTGAAATGTGGTCTGATTCCTCTAATTTCTCAACAGAAATCTCTACATTTTCATATTTAGCATACTAGAGTTCCTACCAATTCATTTTTTAAGCCACAGGGGTCAGCACTTCATAGAGGACAGCTGATGAAAATTTATTGAGTGGCACCCTAACATTTGGCGAGGGGCACTCTTCCGTCTCAGGTTTTCTGAAAAATCGATTCCTCAGCCTACTTTTCAATGAGCGGAAAAAATTAGGGCGCCGCACATGAAAGTTTTGAGGGAGGTCATTCAAATTGTGATGGGCAGACACCAATCGGTGGCAAGTGTTCTTTATTTTTTTGAGCCCCATTCAACCCGCCCCGTGCGTTGGTAAGAAGGTACACTAATTTTTGGGATATTTTTCTCTCAGTGTACCTGTTTCTTAAAAATCGTCTGTCTTTTATAAAAACGATTTGTCCAGTGACGACGGAATGTCAAGCCTCCCTCAACTTGAAAATCACATTTTCCGTACGGCTTTTCATTTCTCCTCGGCCCGGGGATTGGTACGCGCTCTTGTCCGAACTCGAAGAAGTGAAAATCACTGGCGAAAAATATTGTTCCTAGGCTGTCATTATGGGGTTTTTTGACGCGCGTGGTTGGCCGCCTCGCCTACGGCTCGGCTCCCAAACTCCACGCGAGTAAAAAACCTCATAACGACGGGCCGTAAGTGAAAAAAAATGGGACAATACGGGCAATCGAGAATGAAAATCTCGCGTGCTCGTGACGAAAGACAAGTTGAAGAATTAATGTAAACCGAAAGAGAGTAATAATATTCGAAGGCAACATCACTCGTTGTGCCGCGGCGTAACCGTTTCGATACGCGCCCCAGGAGCTAGAAAATCCTCGGATCATTAAGACGAGAGCAATGGACGAGTCATTCTCTTGAAATTCAGTGGATCCAACGTGGCCTTTCAACGAAATACCTCGGCATTGTCGATGAGATACCTTCGACTCTCCGGGCGCATCTCGTCCCAGAGGAGGCAGATTATTTATTGGAATTATTATCATTGGTGGATGCGCGGTATCTTTAACGAACGTCGTTTTATAGGTCTGTTGCAGCGTTTTTTCCCTGTCGTAATCCGTTAAATTGGAAGTTTCTCGCTCGTATCTCAATTTTAGTGCCACCAGAGTTGATGTGGATTTTCTCTTTACGAATTTTGAAATAAAATAATTAATTCATTTGATGTGGATGATTTCATTTCACATTTCCGAGATCTTTATCTCACTAAGACGGAATTCAGAGTGAGCGTTAAGTGCTAGATAAATGGAGGATCTCACGCGGAGAAAAAATTTCTCGAAAATATTTGCAGGGAAAGAAAAATTCAGTAGAAATTACGGGTTCACTAACATTTATTGACTGCTTACAAAACATTATCGACGGGTACGCTAAAAATTATCCAATACGTCAATAAAATTTGCTTGCCCCTCACTAAAAATTCCCTACACGTGCGCATGATTTTTTTTTTAATAGGAAATTTTATAGTGCGATCGGATAATTTTTTCCGAACGTCGAAAATGCCAGACATTTAGAAACGGAACGGCAATTTTTACTAAAAAAATCTTTCCGTGAGGTAATCGGGAAATGTATCAGCCTCTCATGCTGACGTTTAACTAAAATTTCAGGGAGAAAACAAAAGAAATAATTTGGATGGAAATTGTAATCGAAAAAAAAAACAAATTCACCCGTTTTGGCACGGCTCAACTCAACGCGGCCATCGCCCGAGGGCCCTCAATCGCGAAATGTTGAATGTGGACTGGATTTTTCGCTTTGCAATCCCGGGGAACATTCAGTTTGAAAATACAATTGAATTTTCGATGTAAAATAATTGTGGGAGAAATATTTCACTAAAATACCAGAAAATTAAATAAAAACAGTGAGTCGAGTCCGATACTATTCACTCGATTTTTTCCATTGATTTCCGCAATATTTTAACAAAAACTAAATAAAAGTAAACATCCCCATGAATATAAATGTCTCAATACCATTTTACACTTAAAGTCTAATAAATATGATAAACTAATAGAATGTTTAATTAAGTCTTACAGAGGCCGAGTTATCAATCCAGCACAAGCTTTCAAAAACTAATTAATCAGAAGCTCCATAGAAAAAATTATTAATTTGTTTATTTTCCATCGAACAATGGTTAAAAAATTTCTAAACCCACACAAACGACGGAACAACCGCGAAAATTGCCAACAATGGTTCCCCTTTTGGTTCCGCCTCCGTATGAATGCAGCGGCGATGCACAGTACACCATTGACTTCTCAAAAGAAATTTCGTTTCAGGCCCGAGACCACTAAATTTCTCAGGTATACTCAACAATATATTCCATACGTATCTACCTGTTTCAAGTCATAGTGTGCGTGCATTTTTTTTCTACTCTCCCGAGTCTTGAGAAGAAGACGAAGCGGTCCCGCTCACGCGCGCAACCAACAGCCGCACGCTCGACTTAAAAGAAAAGGTATATAAGATGAGGATGGGGCGTTACCAAGCTCGAGTTATTAATGGCTTTGACTTGGTTGCTATGGATATCCATAAGTCTTTTGGCCGGCGTAAGGGAGAGAAAGAGGGGCCCGCATAGGTACTTATCCCTGTGTGTGCCACTGCCAGAAAAAAATCTAATGCCCCTTTTTTTTAAGATTTTAGGTTCAATGAGTTTCAACACATCCATAAATACCCACGGGAATTTATGCATTCGGTTTATTTATTATGGGACTCTCGGATGAGAGAGGAGAGGCGGATGGCACTGAGAAAATTATATTGTCCTGGATGAATATTCCTTGGAGAATCGGATGACAGAAATTTACCCATTAATACCCGGGTCGATATTCTTTTCGAACGTTATCAACGATCAAATATATTATCTTTCCTGAGAAAATTATCTAGACTTTTTCGATGTAATATTTTGTCGCAATGAGTGTGCCGATAAATATGAATTTATAATGAAAGAAAACTTGAAAAATAACTGAGAGCCGGTGAAGAACGTTTTCAAAAATTTTGTGATTTACCTATGAGTGCGGCTGTCAGCCGCAGAGTTTTCGGGGGTGCCGGGAGGGGGGAATGATTTTGTAATAAATCCCATTTTGCACTTCATAGAGGCGCGAAATCACAATAAACGCTTTTGCCGGGCTCTGTACTATTATTAAACATATTGAAAAGACCGTGGATATGAAAAAATACTATTTATTAAGGAATATTATAAAATTACGAAAAGACAGGGGAAAAGCGATGCAACACACAACTCCAGACAAAAGAATAAGGAAACTCAACAAGTTCAGAAGAAGGAGTTCAATCAATCAAGAACAGAACATCAGTTGATAGTATCTCTGATTAATATTCGTAACAATATTATAAAAATCTTCTGACACCGAAAGAATCGTAATTCACGACGTAATATTACATCGCAATTTGTATGTGATCAGCTGTCAGTTTATGGGGTTTTTGTAGGAATAAAAAACCAATGACAACCGATAAGTAAAAAAATTCTGGGCAATGTTACTAAGCCCTATAAAATGACAGCTGATCACATAAAAATTGCGATGTACTATTACGTCCTGAATTACAATCCTTTCGGTGTGAGAATATTTTTATAATATGCTTAAAAATAGTACAAAGCCCGGCAAAGACCGTTTTTTGTGACTTTGTGCCTATATGAAGTGCAAAATGGGTTTTATTACGCAGATATTCCGCCCTCCCAGCACCCCCCGAAAACTCCCCGGCTGATGGCCACACTCATAGGTAAATTACAGAATTTTTATTTGCTTGTACGAAACTTACTCCGAAATAATAAAGTAAAAACGCCTTTTACCGGCCTTCAATTATTTTTTTATTTTTTTTCATTATAAATTCATACTCGAGGGGTCGGTCATAGGGGAAGTCGTGGTGTCACTGCCTGTGGTAATCAGTGGTAATCACTGGTAATCGCAGGGAAATCACGGTAATCATTGGAGTC
>JAPYZM010003310.1:0-13312 GCA_030522845.1 Psyttalia concolor
CGTCTACTAGGAGCTCCCTAGCTTCATTTCTTTCCTTTTCGACCTCTTCTCGGCGAAGTCGCTCGGATTCTAGAAGGCGTTGTACCTCATCCTCTCTTTCCCGTCCTCTCATCTCAAGAGTAGCTAACTGTTCATGCAAATTGATAATTTTACCTCTGAGATGATCGAGACATCGAGCTGTTCGTACTCCTTCCGATTGTTGTCCTCCAAGTACAGTTGGCGCACGTCGATTTTCTTCAACCGCTTGATTCGGAACAAAACCACCGGCTGCGAATGATCCAGTCTGATAGAAAACTACGTTGCTTGGTTCAGAAAATAATTGATCGAGCGTGTCATTCTCTCCTAATTCTTCCCCCTCCTCAGAAATTACTTCGATTTCATCGAACGGATTTCCAGGCACATTTCTAGGTTGAGATCCCTAATTCCGAAGATCATGTCGAGAATTAGAATTCTCAATTGCAGTCCTCTGCGTGCTGTTTGCTAGCCCTTCACCAGGTAATTCGTTTGGTAGATCATCAGCATTTTGTTGATGAACATCTACTCGTACCTGCTGCTGGTTCATGGCGCCTGCCATACTGTGATGTAATGACGGAAAATATCTCCGTCGCATATTAACGTTTGCATTGATATTCCCCTCTGAATTGAATAGATTTCTTCTCCCTCCCTGCGCCGGAATAGAGTAAGACTCAAAATCCGGTTCCCCTTGCCGACTACCATTTGGTCCAGAAGTCGACATCGTTGTTTATTTATTTCTTGGCCGAAAACAAAATGATCTTACTTGTATAGCTACTCCTCAATACTAGCTCTCTCTGTCAGGGTAGATTTCCGCTTTACTAGCCCTATCTGTCAGGATAGATTTCCGCTGTACTAGTCCTTTTGTTATAACAAATGTACTAGGGTAGGTTCCGTTGATTTACCATAATGGTAATCCTCTCATCCCCTCAATGAAAAGGGGTTTGCTGCAGCTGCTGGTCACTTTCCAATCTCCTAGATATTACTCGTTTCTCCAAAACATGTGTAGACAGTGGTTGATCAGGCCTCCGTCCTCCCAAAAATTATGCTGCAACCAAAAATGTAATCGACCCGAGCGGTTAGGGTTCGATTAGGGATTATAACACGAGCGGCTGAATAATACAAATAATTTTCTTTATTTGAGATTTAATTAATAACTTGATAAATTAACATTTATCCTAAAAATAAGAAATCGCTCTGAACTAAAGATATCAGGTGATTATAAAGTTGAGAAAAGTTACTTGACTTTCGGTGAGATAACTGACCACGTTACATCGAATTCACGGGTTTTTATATTACTCTGTTTATTCGATTGCACTACGTCATTGTCTTTGTCGCGCACCAGCGAAGCATCGGGTGACGTCTCGAGGCACGCGTGAAGGCCAGACGTCGGGCGCAATGCGCTGACGCTGCACCCCAGTGATCTACATAACGTCGTTGAAAGTATTTCGACGTTATTTAATATTTCTTCATTCTCTGCTGTTTCGAATAACACGTGCCACTTTCGTCACTTGATATAGTCCGAATCATCAGCGAGATTTAGTAATGTTATTTTGGGGCATAACAATGAGAACCTGTCGTTTTCATCGGTCTCCCATCAGACCTTGATTGGTAGAATGCCCCCATAATGACTTGATCTAATTCAATGCGGACTAAATGATCGACAAGAATACAATTTTTAGATGCATCCTTCACAGGTTCAGGCAGCCCGTGATTGTGAATTGACCGCAGGTCTCTGTACTGCAAAAGGGCGCCAGTTCGGTATTAACTATCCAGAGTAGTTGGCTATTTACCTAACTTTCAGGTGGTTTGCTAGCGATTTATCCCAATGCGAGATTCTTCTGCGAGCTGATAATACCACCGTGATCTCTCACGTGAATAGATTGGGAGGCACAAAGTTCGTTCACCTTAATAGCTTAGCTCCGGACATCCGGCACCTCTGGTCAAATGCGTCGTATGTATCCTCTGAAGAAAACACAGAAGCTCATCGCGAATCTCCAGTCAAGTTGGAGATCGGATGTCTACCGACTAGCTCATCAGCTTATCGTGGCGAGACATAACCTTCGGATCCTGACTCTAACTCTGACTCTGTCGTACTTCTTGGTCAGGGTTTCAAATAAATTGAAACGGAAAACGATTAGAGTTCACCATCTTTTGATGTAATCGAGATACGTAGTAGCGTATCGGCCGGGAAAATTTTTTGTCTCCGGCTGCCCAAGATCTTTGGCCACGTGCCAACATGTATCTGGACGAGATAAATCACGTGGGAAATACCCTTACCTACGTTATATAAACCGGCCACATGCTTTTCGTTAGGATCTATTTTTCTGTTCAAGTGAATAATAACAAAGTGACGCACATACACTAAAGTCAGCATAAGTTTTAACATCGGGTATAACCCGAAGCCTCACCTCCATTCTCCAAGCATCTGCAATGAAAGTAGTCTTTCGCCGTGGGGCTACTTTGATATCCTGTGCGAGTTTTTTGAATTATAAAACCGTACAAACAATTATAAATAATTTTTTATTGGGCTAAAAAAGTAATATTCCTCAATGAAGAAAACTATATTCATAAATAGCATGTTGATCAAACAAAATTGTGAATCTCTTCACACTGATTTTTGCCTTAAATATATTCTTGAAAGAAGAAATTATATTTTCAAAAGCATATTAATCTTTTGATGAATGGGCCGTTATTATTGAAATGTCAGGCAGTCATTTTTGCGGTTGAAAATATGTATGTATCAGGTTAAAAAATTAGATGATTATTGGTAGAATAATGATGCGATCATACAGGGTGTCCCAAAGCTATACGCCGATCCGAAAAGGGGTGATTCACGGTGTGATTCTGAGCAGAACAGTCTTCTTCCACTTTTTGATCAGAAGCACCCCTGAGCAGTTATTAAAATGATGGTGACAGCCAATCGGAGTACAGTTGTACGTCAGTGTGGCTATACTTATCTGTGTGCGTGATGCGCCGTCGACTCCCTCTACTTGGAAGGAGGGGGGTACACTTCTCCTTCGAATCACAAGCGAGGAACGGCAGGAAAATTCTTTTTAATTCATTTTCTGTAACTTTTGCAATAGTTTTGGAATTAAAAAATGTAAACATTGTTTATTTGCAAAAAAAATGTTGTAAAATTATAAATATGAAATTGAAAATTTGGACTTGGAAATTTGAAATTAAAAAATTGCAATTCAACAATTGGGCTCGAAAATTTGGAATTCAAAATTTTCGAAGTTCAAGAAAAATTTGAACGACCTCCTATTTACTCTCAAGATGCTTGACCGACTTCCTAGTGACTCTCGTGGCGCATGACTCTCCCCCGTGTACCTCTGGGAACGCTTAACGGGCCTCCTATTAACCCTTTGGACTTGAACGAGCTCCTAATTACCCTCAAGGTGCTTGACGGACCTGCTACTGGCCCTTGAGGTGCTTGACCGACCTTCTAGTACCCCTCGTAGTGCTTGAATCGCCCCCGAGTATTTCTGGTGAGTATCTCTGGTCTGGCGTTTCACCGATCTCCTAGTGACCCTCAAAACGCTTGACCGACCTCCTAGTAACCCTTGTGGCGCTTGACTCTCCCCCGAGTTCCTCTGCCCCCCAAAAAAATATTTCCACTCCTTGCGAACCTCCGGATCTCCCAAAAAATTTTTTTTCCGCCCCTCGCAAGCCTCGTAGGCCTGCTTTAAATAAATAATTTCCTTCCCCCGCGTGAGCCTAGTGATTCTCCCTCCGCTCTTCTCATTTATTTTAACAAAAAAAAAAAGCATAAAAATGTATTTATTATTAATCTATGAAATCCCCCTTTTTATTATCGTTAATGAAGAATAAAGGGGGAAAAAAGAGTTATGACATCAATTTGGAAAATCTCCGCCCCCTTCATTCATTTGTAGAAAAAAATCTATGAAAACGATTTTATCAATAATTTATGGAATGCCCCCCTTCTCCCTCCTTTTTCATTATCGTTAATGAAGAAAGAAGGGCGTACAATGGGTTTGGTACAGAGGAAAATCGTTTATTTATTTTTAAAAAAACCATGCAGGAAAATGTTTTTATTAATAACTCACCACCCTCCTCCTCCTCTAGAATGAGTATGTTAAATATTTAATTAATAGCACCTCTCCCAATTTTCTTTAAACAAAAACAATCTGAAAACTTATTTTATCACTAATTTATGGATCCCCCTCTCCCGCTGTTTTGATCATAATTATTTAATAGTGATTGTGGATAATGTATCTTATACACTTTCAACCCCCCCCCCTCCGTTTATTATAAATAATATTCATTATTCGTTCTTGCGTCATTCAAAAATGATTTTAGCATTTCCAATTTTTACCGTCCCGGTGAGCAATCGATACTGTCGACACCTTCAGGCATTCTTCTGCCAATCTCACATTACTAGCCGGAATCCCAACATGTCTGAATGCAATCATTAAGAGGTTAGGATAGTCACAATTTTCAAAAAATCAATTTTTTTGCATTTTCGTTGAGTATAATGTCTTAAAAATAATCTCTGAAAATTTCAAGTTGATCCGATAATTAGTTTTCAAGTTATTCGACAAATAACAAAGAGAGCTCGGGCCCTGCAAAGCGCTCGGGAGCAGGTAGCTAGCGGCAGCTGCAAGAAATCGGCTTCTAGGGTTCTATTGTCATCGATGAACTCAGACTTTGGTGTATGTAGTAGTACCTAAATTAATAAATACCTATATATATTTAACTACAATTTCTAGGTAGTATAAGTGCTACAAATTATTTCTTTATCGTACAAATTGCTGCATACATAGCTACTTGTATATTTAACGAAGGTACAATTTCATTATTAATGAATATGGATACCCTGGGACTTAATTGTCGGTCTAATTCCCATAGGTATGCTGAAAAAATGGATGCTGCACGTGTGAAAGTGGCAGATCAGCGCGCCAACGACAACACTCGGGAAGGCAAAATGCTTCGTAGGCAACAGCAAATTGATGTTTTGGAAACTTCGACAATGGCTAAAGAACTATTATATGGCCCAGGCATAGATGACTCGGTGTAAGTAATTTAATAATTCGATTTTTTGTACGTAAATCTAGTATGAAACTTTGAACGTGTTTTTCTCAAAACTATGTTTTTTGAACTGGTAACAACTGTAACCCGAAAACTACTCAGTTGATTTTAATGAAATTTATACAGCCTCTAGAATATATAATAAACTCTGGCCTGATCGAAGGATTTTTTTTTTCAAAAATTTCGATTTTTTAAGACCAATTAACTGTTGATTTTTTCCCAAAAATCTAGACAAATATCTCCTGAGGCCGCCATTTTGTTAATTTTTGAAAAAAATCCTCCGATGATGACCAGGATTATTTATTTATAAAACGAATTTTTATTATCCGATTGATTTTAGATGAATCTCCAATGACTTATGATTGTCACCGCAAGGACCTTTTTTGGAACTGGCTTAACACAAACAGCTATAACTTCGGAAATAAAATAATTTTTTTTTTTAATTTTCGTGACTTCAAGTCAAAACATTGTATAATAATACCATATCACTAGTTTTGTAAAATAAAATGATATAATAGCAAAAAAAAATGCTGAAAATTCTCATTTTTTCGTGCCTCTGACTACCCCTAACCCCTTAAATGCAGTCAGATTTTCAATTGTCTTTTGAAGATATTTTCGTCCCTGGCGCCCGAAAAACCGCGATTCTAACCTCACTCCGTTCGGTTGGATCGCGGTTTCATTATCTGACTCAAGTGATTATAAACCTCGCCTTCGGCTCTGATTATTAAGCCACATTCGTCCGATAATACTTTCATCGGCTGGTGACTTCATGTACTATTTTATTTCCGGAAGTAAATAGTGCTCGCGTAGGAAACCAATGCACGGTTACCGCGGTTATATCCTCACTCTGCGCATGCCCGGAAAAAGGAGGGGAGACTTCGCGGTATACCCGATGTTAAAACTAATGCTGACTTTAGTATAGCGATAGGCTCCTATGTTCATTCTTGCATTTCATATTATGTGAGCTGAGAAGCAATCCGGCACGTTGGTATCAGTGCGAACTAACCTCATGCGTGAAGGGGAAGGAACCAGGGACAGACTATGGCAATCTTTCTCTCCCTTCTTTACGCTGCATCCTTTCGTTATCACACCTATTTACTTATTGTAAACTTGAAATAAATCAATGTATGAATTGATACACATTTTCAAATTCAATATAGTGCATGACTCGTTCATTTAGCCAAAATTTTGCAATTGACGAAGTATTGTAATTTTCTAAATAAAAAAAGATTAGTCACGTGACTAGGTTGTTTGACATTATTTAGGGATCTAAGAAAGATAGAATATTTTCGCTCAAGATCTCTTCGATAGATCTCATGGCACCGTACAAAAGAGGTATTTCCAAAATTTTCGATAAATTTTGAGATTCCAAAACGAAAATTGAGTGGAACGAGAACGACCCTAATAAATTATGAGATTAAAAACACATGAAATATGGAAAAAATCCTCTAATTTACCTTATTTTTCAGGTAAATTACGTGGCTGATTCTGTCGTTTCCGATTCAGACGAACCGTAAATTACGATTTCAAAACGGTAAATTATATATACAAATCTCGTCTTCCAGGGAAACATTTCTCTGTGTGAATTGACGGAAGTTTCACTTCCGGACTATGGCTCGGGTGGAGTCAATTTTTTCGTGACCATTTTTCAATTTACTCCCCTCCTCCCGTCACACCGTCCACCATAAAGAAGTGACCCACTAATTTTTTCACTCATCTACCACAAAAAATTCTATCCTGTTACTATTACCTCGCACATTTCGCCAATTCACTTTTACAATACCGTTGGTGAGGAAAAATGACAGCGTTCGCGTGTCAGAGTTCGAAAACTCACTGTTTGTATAGACAGAGCCAAAGGGAAACAAACAGACAGTGTGGGCGTCACTTCCGTTTCATCTCAAATGTTTCACTTTTTCGTGACGATTGTTCAGTTCACTCCCTGCTAAAGAAGTTCTACTTCAATTTGCATATCAGACAGCCCGATGCATTCGCAAGTACGAAAGTAGCGTTCTCGTTGGTAAAAATCAATAGACGAAAATGGCGAAATGAACCAAGATAGGATATTTTATGTGTGCTTTTCGGCCTTATAATATATGGTCAATTAACGTTTGTAATTCATTCGGAAGCTCACTGCCAAAATAGACATCAAGTAGAAAGTTACCGACGTCGGCGGCCGAAGCGGCTAGGTGTGAGCCTAGTGTGCGAAAGGTTGTGAGTTCAAATCCCCGTGGAAGCGAATTTTTCAACCAGAAAGGCTCCGACGAGCGGGAGGTCGCTAATAGAGTGACCGCCTGTACCGACATGGTTTTTCTGTGGTTTCTTATGTCAACTCCTATGTTCTGTAGGGGTGCGAATTCGGTACAGTGTAGGATCCACAGCTGCATGCATAGGGTGGGGGTAGGGCCCATTAGCGTCCAAACAGGAGTACAGAAAAAGGCTCATAATATACAAAAAATATATTGAAAAAAAAAAGATAATTGGTGGAAGTTGATGGTTGCTGGCTACACTCGCTCCCATTATTGTTGCGTCGAACTACGATCTTCCCTTGATGAGCCTCGTAACGAACTTCCCGTTAAGTTGAAATATTAACGTAGAAATTTAGCGGCGAGAGGTGGGGGGAAATTGCTCTCATGCTGATAAAATGTTGACCGACTAATGACCTGTGGATCACGACCTCGATCACTTCGATCGCATCACGCCTGCGCCCGGGAGAGTAAACGAAAAAATATCCAAATTTACCTTTTTTTTTAAAAAAAACTCACGATCGGATGGGGGGAGGGAGTCCCTAACCTAATGAGGTCTACTCTTAGACAAGACCTATCGATCGCGACTGAATTTGTTTTAATCGCATTACCCATGCGCTCGGGATCGTGAACGAAAAAGTACGCTGCACACACACACGCACACGCATTATTCCAAAAATTATCGTAAAAACAGTAACTTCCTTATCGGGGAATTAAAAAAAAAAAGAAAGTTGGAGGAAAATATTAAATATACAATGCAACAGTCGTATCCTTTTTATTGCAGGTCTTCTCCCACACTGCTTTTTTGTGCGCGACTCCGTTTGATAGGTCCTCATCATAAACCATTGTAGAAAAATGGAAAAACAAACGAAAAATGATAATAAAAATGTATAAATGAGCATATAACTGTTCTAAAATAACATTTACCTCTATTTGTGAGCAGAAAGATTTCATTAGTAGATTTATGACACATTAATCACATGTGTTCTATGAATGTCTAAATTTTAACCAACAGGAAATAATGATATGAATCAAAATGAATATCCTGCCTCTAACAGACGTGCGAATCTACAGGAAGTCAGGAAGCCACCATATCACATAGGTCACTGTAGCTTGAGTACAGCAGTGAAACTCGTCTGCAGACTGACAGCCCCGTCTATTATCGCTCCACGTGCAGTTTAATAGTTTAGCCACTTTTACTTGAGCCCAACAGGGTCTGCCTCCTTGGAACCCAGAAGGTAAGATGCTATTGGCCTACGGCCACAATGCCTGTGCGATGTTATTGCCTTGCTTTATGAATGTATTAATAAAATTTATTAGTCAGCGTAAGTGCGCGAACGTACGCGTTAATGGATTTTAAACCACCGTGGCGCAATAGCCCTATGTGAATCTCCGGTAGAAACCTATACCCTTGGATGATGGTGGTGAGAAACATAGTTTACGAAAATCGTTCATTGCGTATACGACTACTCATTGTGATTCGTTCTGCTCTTGCCTCCTTTCAAAGCGTGAAGAATATGCGATGGCATATTTTTTTTTTACTTTAAAAAATGAAATGGTGAATGATCCCCAAAAGGCTCTCATTTAGCTTGGTGAGGGAACGAAATGTTTGCGATCAAAGTTTTGGAAAGTGTAGATCTAACATAGAAGAAGTCAATTGAATATATTGTGAAGTAATTTCATCCAAAGTTGGAAAAATATTTTCAGTGTTTATTTACTCTTACTAATAATTCTCTATACGATTTAATTCGAAGTGATTTTTGGAACGGATTAAAATGACGGAAGCTAGATGGGACGATATCTGAAAATAACTTCCTATCGGAAGTTAATAAAATTCCTAACGAATACTATCTACTGCGTAGGCAGTAGTAGACAAGACTGCCTCTGAAGCGAGGTATTTGTCCAGATTCTTATCGAGGCCACCCGGCACTTAGGAGAAGGTTCATGAAGGTGGCCAGGGTTAAATCTTCAAAGGTTACGAAGTTGATAGTTCAAAAAGTCCGTACAATCGAGGCAGACCAGATTTGAAGAATTAATCGACCAGAGGAGTTAATTGGACGAAGCAACCTAAATACATGAATCGAACGACCATAAATTGAATGAAATAATCCAAAAATTCGATCGCTATTGATATTCTGTTGCGAAGGAATGGTTACTTTCGGCGATTAAAAGATGAAAGACGGACGTGTGAGATTATTTCTTTGACATCTGTCGATTGTTAATCAACGAAAGTGTTTGGTCATTTCTCAGTGAATCAGATCGATTAATCTGCCCGTTTCCATCCCCTGGAGGGAATATTTATGCAATCATATGTAAACCCGAAAGTCTATTAAAAATTGCTTTTCCAATAGAACAAGGACAAAATAGAAAAAAATAAATAATAATGAACATTTTACTAGTCAATATGATTCACTAACTAAGTCTCAGTATCTGTTCTCATTATCCTGATTAGGGTAAAACTAAAAGCGATGAGCAGAACATCAGCAGCCGACGGATTATCTTGCTATACAAGGTGTCCCCGTGAAAATCCCCAAAGTGAAGGAGAATTCGATAAATCGACCTCATTTGGGTTCTCTCTACAACCTTACATGTGGGTAAGAGCAGAAATTCATTCTTTTTTCACACGGGGTGGGACTGACCTCTGTGGCCACCCCTCAATTTGTCCTAACAGTCGGTCAACATGCTTTTTCCCACCACATTCTCATCCCTAAGCTGCTTCCTTTTACTTCCGAATGTAAACAGGGTAGTCTTTAAAATGGAAGTTTCCAGTTTTTTAGGTGAGGATGTCTGATTTGGCGCTCACGAATCTGAATATAATTTTTTTAACAAGGTCCGGATGTATGTGGATTTATAGGCATGTGAGTGACCGATTTACCACGATCAAAAATAGTAGACCGTATCTCTAAGGAGTACAAGTATTATATTAATTTCGAGTTAATCGATTGTGTCAAGAGGAGGAGGAAGGAGGAGGAAGATTGTTAAGAGGGTCTTTCCAAACCCGAATCGTCTACATGCCAACTCATACTCTAACCACCCAATGGGACCTCACCAGTACGGGCCAGAGGCAATTGCAATTTAGGGGTAGAAGGTTAAAATAATAGGGATGTAGTCGGAATTCTTTGGATTGACTACTGAAGTTCAATCAAATTAATAAAGAGTAACATTTTCAATTAAAAAAAAACAGAAAGGAGAAACATAAGAAAATAATTATCACGATCACATCTCAAGGGATATAAACAGAGAGTGTTATAACGAGGGTGTAAACATAAGGGCGAAAACCAAAATTTTTGGAATACAATAGAAAATGATGAAATTAATGGATCTATTTCGGTTTCTCATAAGTTCTCACACTTCGGATACCCCCCCCCCCTTTTTGAATTCTAGCCATTTTAAATGCGTAAATGAATGAAACGTGATATTTAAAAAATTATGTAATGGAATTCATATAGGCAATTCTAGTCATCATTTATGAGAATTCCGCGATAGTCTAGTGGTTAGGGCGTAGGATTCGTATGCGTAAGGTTATAAATTCGATACCCGGGTCAGTTTTCCAGGCATGACGGTGTTGGGGGTAAGTAATTACTGAAGAATCAATCCAAAAAATCAATGGCGAAAATATTAATTTTGTTTTTTTTATTATTTACTAATAAAACCACGTAGCTTGGCTGCCACGGTTCGGCCGAGCATCCGGTACTGTCCATAATTCATTTATGTATTTTTATTCAATTATTCCGTCATGTCTACGCCCATAAGTAACGTCAATCAATATCCTTTTTTTGCCGCTCGATTAATTAATCAATTATAATTAAAACGGAAACTTATTTTTTTTTATCCGGGATGTTGGGCTGAATGACAAACCCAGGTTTGGCCGAAGTTCGGGGAACGAGGCTTGCCCGTAATTCGGTGCCAGGCCTGGCCCCATGTTATCATCCCAGGCTTCCACCAGGCCTGGCGAGGTCTTGGCGTGGCAACGGGCCCCGAACCACGGCAGCCCGGCCGCCGAGCTCGGACCAAGCTCGGCCCAATCGTTTTTTCCGTACTGCTCTTCACTTTTCCTCGTCCGGGAATTGGTACGGGCCCTTGCCCGAACTCGAAAAAGTGGAAATCACTACGGAAAAATATCGTTCCTGGGCTATCGTTATGGGGTTTTTTGATTCGCGTGGTTGGCCGCCTCGCCTACGGCTCGGCTTGCCAAACTCCACGCGAGTAAACAGGCCGGAAATATACTATTTCCTACCTGGGTGGTAACAAGTAAGTTGAGCGCCTTGCGAGAAGTGCTGAGGTACTTTCCGCAAGTACTGTCCTTATCTTCCGCAAGTACCAAATTTTATTAGAGATTCTATTATTAGGAGGAACTTTCTTTATCTAAAAGCGCTTACTTGAAGAAAAGGCAAAATTTTAAAAATTTCAGATTTGGAATAACAAATTTGAAATCCAAAATTTGGAACCGAAACTTTGGAATGAAAAATCTGAAATTCAATATTTGGACTTGAAAATATTTAATCAAAAATTTCATACTCGAAATTTGTATTCTCTGCCCGTAAAGAAATCCCCTACGTACAGGAAAACTTCTTCACAGTAAAAAAGCCCTCAATGAGAAAACCCCTCCCAGTTTATTATCCCCTCTCTCTATTTCAAACCCTCTTTTTCTAAAGCAACTTCTCCCCCAATGAATAAAATTCAAAATACGGATAAAATTCGCATTTCAAATTGTGTTTAAATTTGAAATTTTTTTTCTGTGTGGTATTCACTATAAGTGTTTTCCCTGGAACTGCACTTGTCATCAGTAAAATGGGTACTTGCTCCAAGTTACTAGGAACTTCCAGGCAAATACTAACAATAACAATAATTCAACAATAATTTCGTAATAACGAGAAGTATTTTTCTCACTAGCTGTCAGTACCTTCTATTCGCTGCATGTATTATTCTTTATTGTATATGAGCGTCATTACAATTCCAAACTTCCGAATTTTCACTTCTGCCATGTGTAGTTTTTACGTGGGAAAAAAAGTATACCTTTTTTTGTCTCAACCGAGCCTAAAAATTAGCTACCTGGTGGCTAATCTGGGAACGAACTAACAGTTGGTGTAAAAATTAGTCACCCATGGTAGATTAAACATTAGACTACCCAGAAAGGCTAATATTTGTACAACTTTTATGTATTCCCTCCCCTGCCCCCCCCCGCAAGCCTACCCATTACCCAATGCACAAAAAAAAAGAAAAAGCTGGAAAACATAGAAGGGATGCTACTAGAAAGTTGAGGTTTAAGAGCGAAAATATTAAGAAAACACAAAACATGTAGTTATGTAGAAACGAGTTTTATCTCGACATTTTTTTACCAATATAAGGTAAAGGTTAACAGCACCCCCCCCCCCCCCCCCCCCCCACCCCCCCCCCCCCCCCCCCCCCCATTCATATTATTCGCCAAGAACCATATGAATTCGATTCTTTGGAAACTCCTTCTAATAGCTTTGGAAAGAATCTTCAAAGATTATGTGAAAGATCTTTTTCGGTCACCAAAAAATCTTCAAAAGACTAATATCTTCCACATATATCTTCTCTTTGGAAGGCAACTTTTTATTATTAAGAAGGAAAAATACGCTGTCGCGCTTCGTTTTTTAACTTAACAAATTCGATTTGACTCAATACCATCGTTCTGCTACCTGAATAAACGATAAACACAAATTAAAAATTTTCTTTCGGAATGGGTTTTGAACCTACAACCTACGGAGTCGCAACCTAACGCGTTACCACGGAGCTATCGAACGCTATTGTTATTGGTGGTAATCGTTGTCGCCCATATAAATGACAGCTCTCTTTTTTTACGACTCATAGATGACAATCGTAAATAAAGCCTACAAACAGAAAAAAATGTATATTTTAATTATTATTATCACTATTATGTCTCTAGAAGAAAAACAATTTTTCTTCAAAAAATATTTTTACCGAAAAATCAATTTTTTTAAAGGGACGTTTATTAACTTGAAGTTGACTTTACTCCCGAT